>MBPM02000127.1:0-139618 GCA_001695595.3 Plasmopara viticola | reverse complement strand
GGCAAAGGCGAACTTGGTAGTAACGATATGGCGTAGTATTACTTATTATCCGCGTAAAACGATGCTACTTCGACTCACATTATACCTGCACATGGACGTGTCCATCGTCATCTTGTTTAAACACTGAATATTCGAAGTTTAGATCAAGAATTCAGGGCTTGTACGAGTCACAATTCATCCACGTCACCGTAAGTCGGATCTGTCGTGCGAAGACTGGTGTAGCACGTGTGGAAGCTGGCTGAGAAGAAACTGAGTTAATCCGTATCGTTTAAGGCGCGCACTGTATAGCTCGTAAATTCAACACTAATGTATGAGCAGGTTACATTCCTGTTTAAAAGCAAGGATAGCTCCACCTTTACAGTAGGTGTAATTGCATAAAGTGTACAGTTACAAACGCCCGGTAAATTGTCGTGCGACTGACATACCGGTTTATTGAGCTTCTGATACCGGTAGCTGCTCAAAAGTTTGCGCTGGAATAATTCCGGTGCCTTTTCAAATCGATAAAGTGATGTCAAGCGGCCTGCAGCGCGAAGTGCGAAATGCTGATTTTGAGCCATCTCGCACTTGGTACAAAAGAAAACGCGATTTTGCAAGATGCATCAGCGAGCACTTATCCTCAGGAAAGAATGTGAAGATACCTTAAGCACTAGACTACCGATAGCATAAAGGCATCGGGTCTAGTATGCACGAGCATGTCGTATACGAAGCTAGACTGAGCAGCTTTATTACAGGTCGCTCTACAGTCGTATGGCCACGATACTCTGCAGTTTGAGCGCTACTAAGAGGGCCCTCTTCTCCTCCGCCCTTTCGATAAATAAGGGTTTAAGCATTAAATTTTTAATCTCATGCTTTTTGCACGCTTGTAGATGCAGCTGAGGGAACACTACAACGTAAAGGTTGCCAACGGAAGTAATTACAGCGACTTGGCACAATTTATCTGATTTTGCTCACGCACACCAAAAGTAAATAGTGTCAGCTACTAGTCGTCTTTCGAGCTCTGTCTATCTTCTATGTAATCACTAGTCGAGCGCGCCGGCTCTTAGGCAGGTACATCCTAGTGTACTAATCGCAACGCTAGCTAAGCCCGAAATACTACTACTGTGCTATTTAAAGGCTACCATCGGAGGAGCGTTTTTTTCTCAATCGAGGGCATTGCAAGATATGATAGCTTAAAAGTTTGAGTCGCGCTACATTCTCCAAGTAAGCCTGAGACGGCCTATTGACGAAGTAAAGCAGGCTGATTTTTAGTTAGTGTTGAGCCGCTGTTGTAGATTTGATCGCGTATTTGTCGCTGCTAGACGGATGCCAAATGGAAGAAGGGCAAGCTTTTGAGAAAGGGCAATAAATGCCATTTTGGCTATGCGGTATACGTCAAATATTTCTTAGCAATCACTTCAGTCTTGCATCCTCGATCTTCCGTGCGCTTAATTCGTAAAATAAAATCTAAGAATAATACTCCTATACTGTGGTAGACTATTATCACACGTAATACAAATTCGTATGTAATATAAAACTGCCCTTATAAACTGACAAAAATTGTGACCGTTTCCAGATTGGATCTCAGAAGTGTGGTCAAAGCACGACAATTTCTGTCAATGCTCTGTCAATAAGTTGCTATTTTGCGATCACGCACGTAGTCGCAAAATACTAACCCTTACGAAGTTGATATTTTTGAATTAGGGCGACTCCCAACCCAGGCAACTAACCAGCAGCTCCGAGATTTTTGAGCGCAAACTCTTCACCTGACTAAAGCATCTAGACCTTCGGTCAAAGTTTGTGCGATCATTTTGATAGTATAGTAGTAACACAGCCGCGGTCAAAGTTTCTTGGGAAGTCTATTGTCGACTGAGGCTGGGGCTTTGGGCGACGAGAACAACGAAGTCGGAGAAGGAGGAGTATTGCTTGCTCAGAGCAAATTGAAAAGCGGTATCACGTTAAGGACTCTTACTAATTTTTGACTTGCTACGGCCTAGCCATGGTGGCTCTTAGCCTTCTACTTCGATCATCCTAACGCCTTTCATTCTCCTATGCTCCATTTAGATTTCTACACATCGTAAGTATTCTCAATTAATAAGGTCTCTTGACACCTACTGATGACGTGATTTTGCAACCACAAAACTTTGCGAATTGGGCCAATAAATGTGTTTTTTTTTACAATGTAATCCATAACGTGGTTATCGCTGCCTGCAAACATGCCGGTGTCGACAGTCACCTCACATGATCTCCCATCAAAAAGATGTCTTTTAATAATGATGACCTCCATCTTATTGAATTTTCAATAGAGTCGATGTGTTCGGATATCAACTTTACACTTTTGCAGGCTCTCACGTGGCATTTATCTTGGTGTCGCCACGCGACTATATTCTGAACTGCGATTCCCGTGCACTTACGGCTTTCAACAACAGCTTCATCGAATTATTCCTCGAAACAATTGACCATCAAGACTATATTCACCTTTCGCTGACGCTTGCGGTCCTTGATATTCAGCTTCAACACTGAAATGTGAAGCACTAGATGCACTTTCAGCCCATATAAAATTCCCAAGTCATTAAAATCTCGCAAAATATTTTTCACGATCGAAAATGGGCCGATATATTGGCGCGGGTTTCTTTTCCTGAGCAAATTTTTGTGACGGACATCCAAATTCTTGTCGTCCAACCGCATCACGCCTTTGACTTCAAAGTCTTAGACACGTTTTATCTTGTTATTATAGTACTTCAAGCGCTCTTGTGATTCGCAAACCCGGTCTTATACGACCTTGAGAAAAGTAATTTGACAGAGAGAAAAATTTTGTTGACTTTTCAAGCCTGTAAAATTTTTAAAACTGATGCCACATCATCAAACATGTCAGAAACATATTTATAGTACGCAATTAAAGGTGACACACCAATTGTAGAGTGTACTCGTCGATTATTTACCATCCTAGTTGAATGCAGAAAGTCATCCCAACCTTTTTGTGTTATAATGACGACACCTAGGAGTCAATCTATAATTAAATGGACAGTTCTTTCCATTCGTCCAACCTTTGTGGTCTAACGGCTGCGCAAAATTTTGCTACGCTTCTACAGCACGCACAATTGCTTGCCAAAGCTTAAAAGTAAACTTTTTGGTGTCTCGGTCGGACACATTAGTCTTTAGTATGCCATGCTCCTTCATATAATTCTTTACAAAGACCTTTGCAATTTTTGTGGTATAGCCCGTTGTTTTCGTAGCGATGAATTAAGCGGTCAACAATTATCATAACGGCATTGAAAAAGTTAAGGTCTCTGAGTTGATATCGATTCATCAGCATTTTGTAACACCCATAGACATAAACCTACTGGCGGTTTAGTTTGCCTTGCTTTGTTGCGCTGACACACGCAGGCGTTGACCTGGCGCTGAATGTACTTTGTCATATTCGGCCAGCAGTGCTTTTGGTCACGACCATTAAGGTTTTGTAAAACCCTAGGAGGCTTGCCGATACAAAGTCATGGTTCTCAAAGATGACGTCCTTGTCGAGAATGTACAATCGTGTGAGCCATCTTTGCCTGTTTGGTAATACAACATACCATACTGGAATAAGTCTTTTTGGCACATCTTGTTTTCAGCCTGTGATCATTTTACTGTAGATCTTCACTCCACGTATACATTTTCTTAGTGGATCGAGCTACTGTCACCTTACACTTTCTAATTGTTGCCACGAACTTGCAATTTCCAGCCCCTTACCTCGCTTCTTAAGTGCTTGTAAAGCTGCTCGCTTGATTATCGGATTGTTTGACGTTGAATTAGCCACTGCATTGTTTTTCCAGGAATCTGCTCGAGCAAGCTCGTTGCACCGTCAGAACACTCTGCAATGTGTAGAGGTCTGAATCAGGACTAATTAATACTCTTGTGGTCCATTCAGACCGTATATGGTCGATCGGGAAGACACACCATACATTCAGCGCATGCATTGTTCTGAGTAGCTCTTGCCCACGAATAGAGTACTTTTATCTGACTGGCTTCGTCTTTTGCCCGGTAAAAGCAATAAAATACTTTAGCTTTCCCTACTTTAAACGGAAATTTTCTATTGCATATTACGAGGCGTCCATTTGAGAATCAAGTACTTTGCAAAGTCTAGAGGACTAAGAATAAGTAAAAGCGTCAAGTGACGCTTGAGCTCAGTGAACCAGCGTAGACATGATCTCTCGAAAGCTCGATATCTTCACCAGGACTCTTATTCCTGTCGTCAAAGTGACACGCACCATGCAATCGCATTTTGGTTAACGCTGATCCGATTTTCAGAAATCATTTACAGCCCATTGTCCTTAGCAAGACAGTCGGACGGAAAAGGTCAACCGCGCTAAAATTCAATGTGCGCTGAGACGCCATATTAGTTGAGCCATACGCTATCAACGTTTATATCTACTTTAAATGGTACAATATACCCGTTTAAGGCCTTACACTTTTACCTATAAGCGGATTCGGTCACCTTGGAGACTCGTAACGCTTAGCAGCAAGAAAGCTTTTGAGACAAGCGGAAGCAAATCTCGTATAGGCCAGTTTTTTAGCGGAAGCAATTATTAAAGCTTGTGAAAAATCGACTGAGTATAATCAGCAGGGCAAGGAGCGAGGATTTTGCCTAATGTAGGTTAAGTACATTCTTCGTCAGGCAGATCTAAATTAGTCTTTTATCACTATCAATCAACCGCTTATAAAGGTCAGCATGTTGTTTTGGGCAAAGCAAAATAGTTTTTGTTGGACCTTTCACAGTTCTAGAGACATATTGGTCAGCGTACACCGTCGACCTTCCCAAGAGCACCAAACATTTCTGCGCAGCAACTTAAGCCGAAATACATTCTTTAGCTTAATAGTACTCCTGAAGTGCTTCTAGCACCTGTCCAAGCTTCATCCCTAATCATGTATTTTTCAAATCAGCACATAGGTTTTTTTGGAAAATTAGCTCCTAAAGGCGAATTGTTGCACACTAACATCATCTTCGAAAGAAAGCTCTCGTTATTGTCATAGGGAAACAAAAAGCGCGATGCGTGTACAGGCAGAGCAACTTATCGCATGCTCGATCGCGGCCATCGTCAGATGTGCACAGTAATTGGCAGCCTTGTACTGAGACGCACGGCGGTCGGTTCCATCCAAAGCTCACATGACGTATGGATATTGAGGTCTTCCCCTTCTCAAGGTGCCAGGGAGCATCAAAGTAGCCGCAGCTCGACCGCCAAGGCCAGTTACAGAGGATTCTCGCGCGCATAAATTGAGTCACGCAGTTTCTGCTTCTCCTCATGAAAGACGTGCAATGCCGAAGTGGGGGAAGCCTACTTCACCGCTGCTTCACCACCAAGACGAGCGTTAATTCCATGTACTGTACGCTGAAGAGTGGAAGCGCTTTTATGAGAGCCGAGCGCCTCTACCAAAGCGGCATGACCATCAACGATTAGCCGCAGTCCGTTAGATTGGAATACGAAAGAAGTAACTCCATACCCGCGCTCGGAGTTTAGGCTCCAGCGCAAGACGTTACATCTCGGAGTTGTAGTGTATATATCAAAATGAGTGGGCAAAGCCCACGAGCGTAAAATATGTAGCTGCGTCTGGGGTCATTTCTCTAGATATTGGGCCGTGTCGGCCACAACACTGAGGAAACGAGGGTATTCTTGAGCCTTTCTTGTCTTATGGCTGCTTACAACATCAATCAAGTTACTTAAGCGAGAATTAGTGAGGTACCACTAAAGCAGGCATAGCCGTACTGAAACATAGGCTCTTTTGATCAAATTTGCTTTTCACTATGCCTTGCAAAGGGTGGCCTCTCGAAAAGCTTGCATCTCGCGATACAGGTCAGCGTACTTTTTGTCCTGATGACTAACATTTGAATGCATCAATTAGGCACTTTCCATACAGACTTTGACACAGAATGGTGTCAGGTATAGGTACTCGGCAGTTGTGGAGTCTCGAGGCTCTTTGCCCATTTCATTGGTGACATCGGTCGCTAAAGTCACCCAAAATAATACCGGGGATCATATAAGTCTCTTCTATTGGGTCCTTGAAATTGCTGGCTCCTTCGACAAGGCGGATCGTGGTCTCTGGAGCTCATCATGAAAGTTTTCGCTTTTGAAGGAAATGGCCGGTAAGTTTGACGACAGGTCTAACAGCATTTTGGACGTTAAATACAAGTTTAGCAGCACTAACACTAATTTGGGACCACTTTGCAGCAAAGACATATAAGAGCAATAGCCCGAGCACCCGAGGTCTTCTCATCATCCAGAGGGGAAGGTCTCCGGGCGAATGAGGATAATAGACGCGCATTTCTCGCCGTTTTGTAATGGATGACCTCCCCTGAGCCCTACTTGCATGAACGACTCTCTGAAGGGCACCCTTTGTTATCGGCGTGGTCTTAGGCAGCAAAACGCCATGATATAGAGACTCTTTTGCACGTCGAATTAACCTTTTTGGGATCTTGCTAGGTAATTAATAAATGAGCCGGTCAGCCAATACCCTTATTCGCTTCCTTTTCGGTCATTAGTATGCCCAAATCGATTGTTCGTAACAGAGTCAAAGAGTGGTGGATACCACTTATCCCTCTCCTATTGCATGTAAGGCATGCTTATTTAATGAAGAAAACTTCGGACCATTTTTCATAGGTAAAGTCCTCTATAAACACACCATTATAAGAGCATTAAAAGTGTTAGCTTTTGGTGCAGAACAAGCACTCTGCCGGTATCAATATCGATTTGCATACGAAGGTAGTAGACATGTCTATATTTTTTCCAATATCGCATAACTGGTATTTGTCGCCAATCAAAAAACAGTACATAGCAGTGTCGAAAAGAAACTATGAAAGGTTGCTTGCCGAAAGAACATATATTTTCTGCATTCTTCAAGTATGCAGAGCGCCTATATGACAAATTAAGTCTATAGACCTTCTTGTATTCAATTGAGTCAAGCTCAAGCTTGTCGTTCTTGAAGCCAAGGAAATCGAAGTCTGGTCTGTAAAAAAATTGTCATCAATCTTTATAGAGGCAACTTGATGGTGTTGTTGTATAAAATCCGAGGAAGCAGACCGAAGCAAACGAGAAAATTGCGCCAATGGATGCAAACATGTGAAAGATGGCTTGATGCAAAGACTTGCCTTTTCATCGAAAGCGGGGCGTAAAAAAGTTAACCAGCAACGGCAACACGCCATGTTAAACATTGTCCTAAAAAGTACTTTTGCATTGGGACTATCCATAAAACAATGCGTATGCGGAATTTTGGATCACGAAGTAAAGTACAGGTGTCTTCTAATGAGTTTGTGTCAAGAGACTTATCCGGTTTAAAAAAATCGAGGATGTGTAGAAATCCAGACGAAGTTTAGGAAAATGATAGACTTTAAATGGTAGAATTAAATGACTGAGAGCCATCAGCAAGGCTATAGCAGTACAGAAATCCGAAAAGAGCTCTTCTATGTATCTCTACGCAATTTCCTCGAAGCAATTAATGCGCCTCCTTTGTCTACTTTAAACCTCCGCCGTCCGACCATCAATCGACAACGGACCTTTTATAAGAGAATTTCAGCGACTGTGCTACATAGCAGCACTTGTTGTGTCAAATTTAAGAATCTAAGACAAAGATGCTCGTACTCACATAGTGAAAAGCGACTTATTTTGCTTTTACTACGAGCGACATATTAAAAAATGCTGGACTGCGAAGATAAGTTTTTTCGACACGAACGTCCAGTGGCTGGATAGCTTAAGCTTACGCTGGTGTGATACAGACATCGGAAGCCTTTCCAGCTGGTGTGTAGCGTAAAGCTTTTGCTTTTAATGAAGCAGAATTATGTTGCTAAAATACGGAGAACGGATTCCGGATAGATACCTACTTGTCTTTGCTTGATACACATTCGTTGCCATTAGGGTGTATTGTTTGGCTACGTTGTATAGGTAAACGAAGGACTTAAAAATCTGCAAAAAAATTATCGATACCTATGAGTGTTTCCGAGGCGTAATAAGGAGCTAAGAAGCTTTTTAACTTGTGGTGTCGGAAGAGGTGAAACAGCAGTAGCTCGTTTAACTTATTCGAAGCAAATTATAAATTATAAGGGTCAGGCGCCAGATATTTGATCCACGACAATACTAGAAGCCTAAGGCCTTGTATCTGACAAATCCAAGAGCTCTAAAATGCATCAAGACAACTTCTTTAAATGTATAAGTAGCATAGACTGTAAATTTACATTTATTTTGTTCAGATTCTTGAGACTTCAGCTGAGGTTTCGACAAACCATACAAAGAGCACTGAGAAGTCCAGTATGTATGGCTCAACAAAGAGACTGAATGGTTCAGCGTCCAGTATGAAGCCCAAGAACTTGTCAACTGAGCGAAACAAACGCTCTTGACGACACTGAAGCATAACAAATACCGTCGCGCTCGAGAACACGAGTGCCAACGCTGCAAGATGCTGTGAGTTTCAATGACCAAGCAACTTCAACCGCTTAGGCTAAGCAACTCCTTCTGAAGCAATAATGACACTACGATAACACCTGCTGGATTGCAATTAGCAACAACAGCAATATCAAGCTCAGATGCAACCTCAAGTGCAAGGTCAAATAATATAGGTTAACGAGCATTTCGAGGCTTTGGTTGCATCAAGTGTTGAGCAGGTAAAGAGATATTTTTTTGTTTGTAAAAAAAAGGATTGGCAGAGCCATAAAGCTATAGATCAACGCAACGGAACAATACTTGGCCAATAAGCACCACTCGTTGGCAACATAGTTGTCCGACTTTGTGGCGTTCATCTCGAGCAACGGGCACTATTTAAAGCTCAACAGAGCACGCACTTAGGCCTAAAGCATTCATGTATGAAGGGAAATTATTTCCGAAAACGTCTTCAAAATGCAGGACTTGATGTCCCAAACTACATCGGAGATCAGTGAATTGAAAAAGTCTATTTCATAGAATGGTTTACGGAAAAAGACCGCGAGGAAGTTGAAGGAAGAAAATATTGATGCTTTCAGGATACCGTTAAAAGTGCCTCCAATATTAGGTTTGCCCATTACTTGAGTAAAAACTCTCGTGTACCGGCCAAGACGTTAAGAACAGTATTATGAGATCGGACCATCGTGCAAACAGGCAAAGACTCACAAGGTCAAAGCGATTCCAGGAGACGAAGAACAAGACCAACGGCAAGACTGATTCAGCAACATGCAACAAATGTGGCGTTGTCGGCCACGAATCTGAGTAATGTAACGTTTGAAGCGCAAGGAAGCAAATCGTTCCACTTGAGGTGCATATGCTATCCTCGAAGCAGAAGCTCAAGCGTCTTAAGGAGTGAGCCAAAAATAATCATCATCGTCATCGTCCAAATGCTTTTGCTAGATGATGTATTCATACATTTGGTGAAGCGGCTTGAGCTCGAAGTGATTAATGCTTGAATAATGCTGGTCGACCTTGGTAACGGCAAAGTTGTTTACCGTTTTTGCCAAACCGTGCACATGGATCTGCGAATACCTGCTTTCCCTTTGGTATCGGAAATAATTCAGGTCATGCTTGTCTTTAAGGACAAGACTATTGTAATCGACAAAGCATGGCTTCGTAAGCTGGTTTTAAATACTGATTGGAGAACAGGACATATGATACTTGACACCAACGTGGGACATTGCGAGGCAGTTCGCCGAAATTCGCCAGAGCAGCGTCCGAAATAATGAGTTTTTAACGCAAGGCTCGCAAAAATTTGTTATCAGCATCAAGGCTATCATGTCCGCCATGGAATGACGCAGCTAAATTTATCTCAGCATTTTTTTTAATTGTTGCGTCACACAAAGACATTAAAGCTGTCCTTGTTGACAACCCGCATGAATTCAAGAAGGCCGGGCTCTTGAAAAAAACAAGGATAAAAATATCTTAAGGTCATCCGGCGTATAATGCACTACGCAAGCACAGAGCTATTTAGCGAGATTCCTTCAGTATTGAGCGCGACGTTTTGCTACAGCCTGGTACCAAACCTGTCCGTCAAAAAAGGCTCCAGAGACCTGAACAGCGCGGGACAATCAAGAACGGATCAACCAAGCAGGACTAATCCTATCAGATACGCCTCATTTTTTGGCACACACGTTTTTTTTGCAAAGAAGCCTGTCGGCTGGCGCTTCGTGCACGACTATCGCCAACCAAAGCTAGCGATATTCTTACCGAGGTTGCGTAAAAAAAACGCTTTCGGCGTCATGACCAAATTACTTGATTTTTGTGCATAATCCTACTTTAAGGTTACCATGTAATTAAATTGCTATTTTGTTTGCCGTCTTTTTACCCCAAATGGTCTGTTTGAGTGGCGAGTCACTACTATGGGCCTAAGCAGAGCATTAGGTACGTTTCACTATGTGTCACGGTACATTACCGGCGACCCGACCTGCAAGCCCCAGCCTTTACCCTTTGATATCCCTCACACATCTTCACACCCTCGGCCATCTACTTGTTCACCAATATACTTTCAAGTTTGAGAGGAACGATAGATATGACCGCTTATTATATCATGTTCTGCTAGAAATATTTTTTTCGAGTCGCTGTCACTCGGAGCAATGACTTGGATTAGATTTGACAGATCCAATTTGTATCACAGCATCCAGTCTGCTTACTCATAGAGATGCAACTGCGTTCGCTATCGAGAGGCTAAGCACTCAGATTCGGTGCCTTTGTCTGAGATGAGTGGCAACGGCTGGCTGACCCACCAGCTTATCATTAGAGCTTTCTATACCGCTATGGTCCAATAATAGTCGGGCAAATACATACGCGAAAGTGTCGCAGCAAATACATGGAAGTTGTCAGAATTGTTAACGCAAAATTTATATTCCTCGAAATAAGACAACCATCTTGCTAGTTTTTGTCAGCAAGTGGGGCGTAATTATCGAGTTTTTTAAGTGAATTGACTTGTAGATATCACAACGGGCTTAGAGGGCAAAATGTACTTAGAACTTCAAAATGCGCACTCTGTTGCAAGAAACGTACGGATAATTGTTTTTGGTAGACCTAACTTTCGAGGGCTGGATCATGACAGCTCTCATGACTGCCCTCATCGAGTTGCAGTATCGAACAACTAATGATTTGGTCGAAAGCATAGCAAATGACGATTGCCGCTTTGTCTCGATTGCAAAAGCCAAACAGATGTTTGCTGAAGGTTTTCCTTCATACGACTAAAATCACCCTGGTCTGGACCTTCCAGCGCTACTTTATGTCCCTTGTCAATTGTTTAATTAGAGGCTTATGAAGACCCGCATACTCAGCATTGTTCTTGCGCAAAGAGTTGACTGTGCTCTCTCATATTTCTGAGATCATAGCGTAGACCAAGCTAAATCTTGACTATTTACTAAGCCACCAAAGGATTTGAGCTCCCATGCCACAAAGATACGCTTGCCGATGCTCACGTAATGTTTATTGGTCTCAATGCTTTTAACACTTTTCTCAGGCTGACTATATGTACCGGGACTATTCATCCTTAATAATAGAGCATCAGTATTTGCTCGTAGAGCTTAAAAGCCGTGATGTGTTCCAGCTGCTTGGCAACACAAAGGGCTGCAAGTGCAACCACATTCTCAAGCCAATAAAAGCCAGCAAATATGCTAACTGCTAGTACGACAGATGCATGTATTCATTCTCAAACCTTCGCGATGGTTTAATGTCCAGACTACCAAACCTTTTTTAGGATAAAGGGTTCAAGCAAGATATTGGCTTTGTGTTAGGTATGAAGTGTTCTGTCGCAAGACAATGGCCACGATAACGAGAGTCGTGTAACCCTATTCATTCATTTTTCGCTTTAAGTGCAGCGAACGGTATGGTGCGGAGGTCGAATCACTGCACACGTCACCACTCTTTGTTTGAAAGATGAATAAAGAGTGGCGACCGGCTCACGCTAGCTATAAGCTAAACATCGCAATAGTACCTGCGCAACTACTTTTCCCAAGGCAACACAGTAAGCTTAACAACATGTCCGGATGTGCCCTGGATTTAAAAAATGGATAAATTTAGAAAAAGAAGTCACATATGCTCCTTGCAGCGATTATTTACGCCTAACGTTTTAGTCAGTGATGTTAAATGGGCTGTTAATGCCCCGGTGACGCTTGAATACTTAGTGATGCAGCTGTTTTTAGCGTATTGGGCTATTGCCCAAAATCAATTCGACATTAATTCGTCATAGCCGCTTTATAAGAGAATAGGTGCCACACCAGACTGGTAAAGCCTATTGCGGGGTGCAAGCCGGAGGCGATGGAGGTTTCACAATTACAGGAAGCAGAAAGTGGAAGATCTTCTTTTTGCCGACTGGAAGGCCGGGCCAAACGCTGGGCACCCATCAAGAAATAACTTGACTAAAAGTTTTGGCCCCTAGAAAACATGAAGTATTAGTAATGAGTGACGTTTCTTCTGTTGATACTCAAAGTTCGCTCGCGCTTTTTAGTCTACAGGCAAGGAAAATGTGCACTTCACAAACAGTTTCATGAGATTAAAGAGCCGGTGGCTTGGCGCCAATTTCCAAACAAGGGGCACTAGACCCATTAAATGGAAAGCAGCAGCCATACAGAGAAGGTTTAATTTGTCCTTAAGAACAACTGACTAGCTTATTCCTCCGAAAGGTTTTATAAGCAGCTCTCAGTCCTACAGGACTCTTTTCGTTGACCTAATAACTCGGGCCCAGGACCTTTCACTACACTTCAATGATGCTATATTCGATTCGTTGCCTGCTGTAAAATTGGACACACGATCTGTATCTGGGCCGACGAAGAGGAAGTTCGCTCCGCCAAAGGGGTTCGGAGGATAGCATAAATTGCGTCTTAAGAGCCAGGGAAACTTTAGTCATGAATATTAACGTGGTAGGCTACTATGGAAACAAGTATTTTCTATAGTAGGTAAGTGAACGATACGAACTATGCAAATTTAGCCTTTTGGGAGCCTGACGACTTCCAAAAGATGCACACGCGGAAGAAGACCGGTAGCCATACATACTGATGTACATATAAAACCCATCTTGACTCTTGGCCGACTAAGACGCGTCTCAAATTCTCGCACAACGGTGGCCGGTTGTCATCATTTCAAAAAAGGTCGACTGCTTCTCTAAGAGAGAAGAATAGAAATATGTCATCATCACTTCGATTGGTCAATTTAAAGGCTTTTCGACGTCCTCCAAATCGTAATGGACTTGATAGTGATATTTTTAGCATTTCGACAGCATTGGAGCATCGCTTTTCCTTGACATGGATAAGTATCACTGTTCACATTGATCCTTATAACATCATAGTTTCAAAAAGAACGGTCCCCGGATCGATTGAAAAAGTATTAGCCGCCTAATCCCTCGCAACAAGGCTTTGGTTTGTCATGTTCGTACTTCCGTTGCTCACGCGGCTTCTTCTTAAAAACATTTGGGCAGTTAAACGCCCGAACCAAATTGACGGTATCGGAGGTACTGATTTCTCCTAAAGGACAAACGTCATAACGACTTAAAGACCTTGTTAAGCGGTCAATTAAGCTCCACTTAAAGCACGGGCTGGCAGAGACGATAATGAAACCGTTATAGTTGGAAATGACTGCTTCATAAGTGTGTGACACTGAGCCGACAACTGCGAATTACAAAATTTTGCAAGCGGGGAATTAAGCTCGAAGGGCATTGTGAGTAGCATAGCGGTGTATAGATTCATCAGTTACACGTAGCAAAGCTCCGTAAGTAAGTCCCATAGATTCGCAATGCACAGGATAAAGTATGCTGTACGGGTGGAGGAAATAGAAAATAGAGTTTTCATGTGTGGGAAACAGAGTTTTGCACGCGGGCAACATAGGTCGTGGGTAGCATAGCATTCCAGGTAAAAACCATAGAGTCACTAACTGCAGGTGACAAAGCTTCTCAAGCGGGGAGCATCGATCCGCAAGACCCAAGGATAACAGATAAGTAGCGAAATAACACAGCTCCACTAGAAGAGATTGGGGATGCGATACAATATCGGTGTTTGGGCGTCATGAGCGATACCGCGGTTGACAAAGAAAGTCTATTCCCAGAAAAACTCCACAAATTTACTCGCCGCCGTACAAACCTCCAATCAAAACACTGCTAGAGTTGTCGGATCTATTGTGCCTCGAAGCTGACAAGCTTTTTGCTAAATTAAAAGCCGAGATTACTCTGAAATGATGATAGTAGATATGAAACCTTTTCTTGAAGATATACATACATTTTCTGTACTAGACGAACTTGTCTTGGATCAGCCTTATAGGCAGCATCCACTGCACCTCAGCCAGAGATCATAACGGATGTTAAGTATCCGGTACACACTATCTCAAGGAAACTACCTAGGTGTGGTGTTACCCGCGTAGTCTACCAAAAGTGACGGAATCACATGGCACTTTGCACAGAAGAGACGTGCGTGACGATCTAAGATCTCCCATCGAACAACTGCTTCCATTTCTTGGTAGATGTTTGCAACCGAATGCACTTTAAGACTCATTCCTTGCGCAGTGATAAGGTCTATACTTTAATTTATATAATACACTATTTATTCATATATATTTTCCCCATAGCCTTGACTTTATTACGTTTCGAACACTATAAACTTGGATTGCATCGCATGAATAATGTCTGTAGCAAAACACGACAATGACGACAACCAATTTGCCGGTTCGGGTAAGGGTCTGTATTTTGACAAGTTGTGATGGTCACCGCGTTTGTTGAATGAGCTTATAAATACTTCAACAACGATTTGTGATAAGTGACAGAAAGTCCTAACTTGTATGGACAAAAAAATCAAGATCTTGGTCTGGGAGAAGCTTGTTCTGTTCTCATATCCGAATTAAGAACGTCCTCTCAATATGCTAAAAAATCAGAATGTGAAATTACTCCGAGCTGAATTGATGTCAAAAGGGAGCTTTACTACTAATAGTTTGTCTGCAGTCACTTTTTAAGCTAACATGGTGTCGCTGTAGATTCTGCCGCTTTGGAGTTTTAACACTGAAGATATACACATGTTTTGTAAATGACTTGATTAAAGTACGGCCTCTAAAAGATTCGATTCATGCTGCTACTATAAAGACAACTAATCAAATAGCGCACGAGGGCGCTGATCTAGACTTCTGTAGAGCCTGCACTACCACAATCTATCTCGCTACCATTATCGTCTTGTTTTACAGCATTGCCTTTTTTGCTTGTATCTATTTTCTGACAAAATACAATCATCATCACCGCTAGTAAGACGAGAGGCATAGTGCTCATATGAATATAATTGAAAAGCCCGGGTACTGTTCGAGTAAGCCATTCAAGATTTTGTCAAAAAAGGGCTGAGGTATGTTTATTTTTTGTACATTAATCGTCAATAGTAACCTAGTGGCCGATAAAAATTGACAGAAAAGATACAAAATTGCACGTGTGTCTGTTAACGAATTTTTAATAAATAGCCTTTTTTAAGTGGACGTACTATAATTTTGAACGTATGTTAAATAACCGCTGTAGCGATTTTTATAAGCTATTTTATATGACTCAAATTATGTATGGCTAACTGCTCCGGTCATCAGGATCTATTTGAGCTGCTTGGGTCAGCATACACGAGCCACAGGGTCAGTAAATAGGTGTGGACTTTGTCAAGAAAAGGCCTGATCGCCAATGCATAGGACGGGCAGTAGCAGCCGATGAGGTTTGGGTCTTTAACAGAGAATAATCGAGGCGCGAGGCGCAAGCATTGACCGGAATGTCATTCGACATGTTGGCACACAACCATTCTCACGAGCACCGTGACTGTGTTTGCTATTTATGTCATAAGGTTTACCATACAGTGTTGCGTGTGTGGTGCGGTGCTTGGTTCAAGTGCTGTACAAACATAACGCAATGCGCGTTGTCAAACTTGTGCAGCACATAGCCAAACTTTTGTGTCAAAAGCTGCGTTGAAAGGAGCTGCTAACCCCCAGTTTTCCACTTCCTATCTTCTCGGTATTTGATTGGCTTGATTGGCTGTTGAGACACAAAAAAAAATGCACAAAAAGTCGAAAAATAGAAAAGTAGGTGGAAGTCGAAAGTGAAATAGGAGGAGCTGAAGCTAAGTTTGTGGTTGGTGAGTACGATGCAGAGGTCGTCGAATTTGTGCCGGTGCTGTAGACTGCAGAGGACGCACAACGAACCCATGGACAGTTGGATAGTGAAAAAGTTTCGTGTAGAACTTCGGCTAAGCGAGTTGTTCGGTCAGTTCGCGTACCAGATAAAGAGACTATGTTAAGCATGTTTACAAGAGATACAGAGTAAATCTCGAGAAATTCGAACAACAAGTCGCAAGGATCAACGAGAAGCTCGTTGTCGATACGTGTTGACCGAGAGTTGGTACGCAGTGGCTGGCTTTACATGCAGGCGAATGTCATGTACGTGTATGAGTAAGAGTCTAGGTTGCGTCATTAATTAAGAGTTTTTAGGAAAAGGTGGAAAGGACGATATTTCGGACTGATGTAAGAGAACGAATGTAGCAACAGGAGAGTAGTGGGCATCGCTGCAGTACTACAAAGGCAGCAACTTTGTCAAGCTACGTGAAGAGATGCAGTTGCAGGATGCCATGCTGTCTGTACGCTTCTTAGAGCCCGATGAAACCAAGCGAACGTTTTGTTTTATGGTAGCTGGTGAAGATTCTTTTTGTCTGCTCTGGATCGAAAGACGAAGATGCGAGCACCTGAGTGTGTCTACTCCGGAGTATGTCAGGCGGTGACATTATTCCGCCTTCTGCTTCCCTACTCAGTTCGTTTTCCAGTACCAAGCAATTACAATTGGTGGATGGGTCAAACGGTGCTCGTATTCGCACTAACACGATCGATGCACGGAGCATTCGCATCGTCGCAGAGCTGCATCGAGTGCTTTACACAAGCAAGTCTCCGAAGGCGTTGAAATTCAAAAGCTTCATTAGCTCTTTCGATTCCCGGAACCATGTGCTCTTCGCAAATTTCACGCAACACTGTATAGTAAAAGTTTCAATGGAAAATCAAATTCTTACGCTATTATGTAAAAACTATTTCTTTTATCTTTTGCTGATGCCGTCATACTCTAAGTCCGAAGCACGCGACACTCACGCACTTGTACAACGCAGCTTGGTAGAAAATATCACAAGATTCCGATAGCCGCACATCCCGTCTTCTGCAGCGATGTTTAAAACGACGGACTTTTTGGCGCGCCAATGGCACAAACCATACATTGATAGGGTTTAGTATTGGTAGTATTGACTCGCTTATTAAAACTAATTCTGAAGTATAGGTATTTTGAGCTAGAACACATAACTCTGAGTGCTCGACTATTCGCATGTCAGCAAGTGCGTGCTCCTGCGTCATGACTCGATCCGTACGATTAAACATGTCTTTCACGTTGTTTTCCAGCGTTTGCGTATCAATCTCGATCTCTGGGGGCTCTTACTTTTCTCATTTATGCACAATTAAGCTGTAGACAAGTAAAGATAATCGACTTTAAAGGTTTTGTATGTCTCAATTCCCATCACCCATTCGCTGGTCGCAAATTCGGAGATATTCAAAGTATACCCATAAGGCTACACGACGGACGAGTGTGTCTTCATCTTTGTCTTTTGACCTCCTGTGGCTTTTTCGACTTGACTCTACGGCTGGGAGCCAAAATGTCGATGGGACCTTTGGCGTTCAAGCTATTGCAGACAAATAAGAGGTTGGGGAAGGCATTCCACATTTTGTGTAGAATTGGTCTAGTGTCGTCTTGACGCAGGTGTCGAGCAACTATATATAGTCAGTCAGTTCTATCGTCGCCTTTGAGTGATCAATTGACAACGGCTGTTGTGTGATCGCACAGATATGGGTGGGCAACTGACGGCGAGGGAAGAAATGTAAAGCGCCAAAATTCTTCCTTTGTTTGAGCTGACAGTAATGCTCCAACGTTTACCAAACGCATGATATAAAGAAAAATGCCGAAGTAATATCGAGGAGTAGTAGTTAGTACCTTGTATGAAAAAACCATTCACATGTACTAATAGTATTCAGCTCCGTTGCTAAGCATTGTCGTTAGTTGCGTTCGTCCGCTTCTTTTACATGATCTCTACTTCGATGTGCGTTGACAGTAAGTTTTCTGCACATACTTTAGCCTATCCTAACTTTTCATTCGTTCAAAAGAGCTTGTCGTATGCATAACACAACAACAGCTGGAAAAGACAACAGATGTAGATAAGAAGCTCGTAAAGTTGGTCGATTTGTCGGGGCACTCACGTCTCAACTCGTGGCCCCTCAGTCTCTCTTCTTCCTTTCGACCACGAGAATGAAGCAATATTCTTACGACAGCTTAAATTATGACCCGGTGAGTTAATGTACATTATTGCTGCTTGCATGACTATAGCTAACACAATGCCGCGTCCGACTTTTTATATGAAGGCGGGCAACGTGAAGACGAAGATGCAATCGACCGCAAGTGGCGAAATTGCTAGTGACGTTGAGCCACCAGCAATGCAATCAGAACGATCACATACGCCGTGGACAATGGAAGAGCAAACACCGTCACCAACTCCAGACGAATACGCTTCGCTTCGAACGCCGAGTATCACTAAGACTCCACAACCTGTTGACTCTGACGAAAGTGCAAGCGGTTCGAGCAGTTACCCTCCTACTCAAAGCACATCTGTGGAAGAAGCCGAAACCTCATCTTCCTCTTCGAAAGGTATGTCTGAAGGAGCTACTGTCGGCGTGTTCGTTGCTGTTGCCTGTGTGATGTGCATTGTGGCTGCATTTGTCTTCCGAAAGACGCAAGCAAAAAGGACGCAGAGCAAGTATCCCCCTGCATTCGGTGGATCCAAAGAAATGCCGATCGCGAAGACCGAACTCGCTTCTCCAGGTTCATTTGGAAAGCTCAATAGCGGACGCAATGGTCTTGACAAAAAAGACATGTCTGATGGCTCCAAAATTTGTGCAGTTGTCCGTGAGGATCCATTTACTAGGCGGCAAATGCACAAAGGAGGAATTTGGGATGACCCTGTGCTGGCAGCTGCACGGATTCCTCTTGAAAAGATCCAGATCCAAGAGCTTATTGCTCGCGGTGGATTTGGTCAAGTTTTTATGGCGTCGTACAAGGGCAAGACAGTCGCAGTCAAGACTTTGCTGCCAGAAACAGCTCAAGATATGGCCGAGATCAATGCGCTGTTCACAGAGATTAAAGTCATGGCCAAGCTCGAACATCCTTGCATTGTTCGATTTATTGGCATTGCTTGGGAATCGCTAAGCACCGTCTGTTGTGTAACAGAATACCTGGTCGGCGGTGATCTTCGAGCTCTGTTAAATCACTTTTTGGCCAACCAGACGCGGTCTCGTGGCTTTGATCACGATAAGGTAAAAATCGCATTGAATATCGTGGATGGACTCACGTATCTTCACTCTTTGGAACCAAATATTCTTCACCGTGACCTTAAATCACGAAATGTGTTGCTCACGTCGCAACTTGAAGCCAAACTCACGGACTTTGGTGTGTCACGAGAACGCTCGGATGATCGAATGACCAATGCTGTCGGCACGTCACTCTGGATGGCGCCGGAAATTATTATTGGAGGACACTATGACGGCAAAGCCGATATCTATTCGTTTGGCGTTTTGCTCAGTGAACTCGATAGACACGATTTGCCGTATACAAATGTCAAGGACGAAAGCGGACGCAGACCAACAGATACCGTCTTGCTGCAGATGGTGGCAGCAGGCAAGCTGCAAGTCGAATTCTCGGACGATTGCCCACAACAAGTCTTGACACTTGCGCGCGAGTGTATCGCGGTCGACCCCAACAAACGCCCTTCTGCCGCTGACGCGCTGAGCAGACTGCAAAATGCACTAAAAACGTTTGAGGTGGAAGAAGTCGCGCTTTAGTGAATTTAAATCCCACCCGCGATTATAATAGACTTGGAGTTTAAGTACTCAGTGCTCAAGCTTTCGACCAGACCTCGCAGGACACGATACCCAAGGTAGTGACTAAAGGTAGCAACTCGTAGAGTAAAAGTACGATCACAATTTACATGAATTGAGAAAATTGTTTAATCCACCCCCAAATTGCTAAATCCACCCTACGCCTAACTAAAAAAAGGATTAATTGTGTCAGTAGGTCTGCAATTTACGGTCTTCCCGTCATCAAGCCACAATCAATACAACCTAGCATCTATCGGATAGACCTAGCTCTTAGTATCTCACTCTCTGTACTGCGAAGTGCGGCTTCGACATTCGGATCAGCTACAAATTCTCACTTAGACACTAAGACCCTTGAAAATTCAAAGACACAAATGGTCATGAGTAGCTATACAAATTGCTGCTCACGCGAATGTAGCAATACACTTACAGAAAAATCCCCACCACGCCGAACAAAGTTGTGTACAAATGTCCGGTAGAGACAAGTACTGCATGTTGTCCGGGGTGCTTAAATCTTTTTAGCCAAGGGGGTGATTTTAGTAATTTGGGGTGAATGGAGATAGAAATTGTAATTTAAGGAAGGGTTTAACAATTATATTTAGTCGTTTAATTTGCAATATACATTTATTCAACTCTTACTGTCTCCGTTTCTCCAAAAACTAACGTGTGCTTTCTATTTTGGACAGCTTTCGGTCTAAAGCAGCTTTTGAGCAATTAGGGGCGGTGTACAGCGGATTGCTATGCAGATCTGTAAGAATGTACCAGATTGGAAATATGATTTGGGCGATGTACAGCAAGATGCTATTCGGTTCTGAAGAAATACACTGGATTGAAAGGACTGGTCCCCAAATTGATAACATCTTTTCCGCATATTTTTTCTATACAATTCTGCACAACAAACCGTAGCACCGTCCTCGTCTCAGGCGCAACCAATGTTGCCGGCTTGACCTTTATTAAAAGCGCAGCCTGACCAATTTTGGTGTAGAGGCACCTTCAAAAGCCAAAGCGACCTTTTCAAAAGCTGGCTTAAATATCATTAAATAACCCGACCGACCGGCAGTGCCCGCTTGGTGATTATTATGCCCGAACCAACTCAACATATGAAGACAAAATAGTAACAGATTACACTCATCCCTTCTCTCTTAAACGTTCTATAGGTCTTGTGGAGGCCCATTACTTGAAGCCGAGCTTTTCAATCAGTTGTGGCTACCTGATTAGCAAAAATGACAAAGAGATTTGCTTTTGAGTAACAGGTACTCTACCGATATTTTAGCCGGTTTGCATACAAGGCATTTTAAAGAGACGTTAAATCCATTCATGGATTGTGAAATTTAGTGCATACAGGAAAACATAGAAAGAACTAAGAAATTTTGTATTGTGCTCACGCCAAAATACAAGAAGAGTAAACGGTTGTTCGTTGGAAAACTCAGTATTTTTTTCGCATGCCTGTTCTGTGTAAGGTGCTTTGAGACCTTGTGAACTCTCGACCGACGTTATATCTTGTAGCCACGTGGTCAGAGCAACTTGCTGCAATATTGACGACGATTTACGCTGATGCGTACCTTATTAACAATCTGCGTTTATAAGGTATTCGCTAGCAAATTAGTATCAAGCTACTTCTTTTCCCGATACATTAAATTCGATCGAATATATGACGTTCTTGTAAGAAACTTTTATAAAGTCTCACTGTGTCAAAGGTTGTTGGTAATGCGGGGGAATGAACGCGAGCGGGAACAGCTTGTGAATCAAGTTACAGCGATAAAATGGGCGAGAAAGAAACGTCGATATCAGTACAAAAGACGTTTCTTTTTGGTAAATACATACACCTTGAGCCGTCTAAAAGTGGTTTGCAGTGTTCATCATCGTTGAGAATGGTAGACCAAAGGCTTCGAGGAACGTCGCGTGGGGCTTTTTCACCTCGTCACTTGCTTCAAATTCCGAAAACTCAGAAGGACTTTGAGTAAATTCGTTCGTCCAATCTATGCGTCCGCCTTGACAATCTTCGCGTGGGATGCGTAGATCTATAGTATCTGTTTAAAAGGCGCAAAGGGTCTTCGACTAACTTTAATGTCTATTCCCATAAATCCTACAAATCAACGTAATCCTTCTCCTTGTCAAGATGTAACTCCTTTTTAGTGATCAGCTAATTGTTAAGTCGACCATTAGGAGCGTCGGGGTTAATCGAAGAAGGGTTTGAAGGGGCAGGTTAGTAGATTTACTGCGCTCAAAACTTGCAGCGTCCTTAATGATGGCCGTCAAATGAGTCTTTCTGCCATAGCGGATGGTATAACGTTTGCCACAGACAGCAAAATAATGTCTGGAACAGGTGCAGTATGCACCACCTGTCCAACTACATTGATCGATGTTGAGGCCGTGTGCTGGCGCTCGCTACTCGCTTCCTTCTCCGTTTTTATCAAATTAGCCGCGGTCACGGCACGAATTAAAACCTTCAATCTCGTCAATGATCTGGCTTTTAATGTGAGCCGAGCTAAACTACTGCTGCGCTGACCAATGTGATACTTACCGTGCGAAGTAACTCCTCATGATGATAATTAATTTAGTCGTATTTTCTATTGAGCTCAAGCTTCACCGCTTTGCGATCTTTGCGATCATATTGGTCAAGAAAAGCCGTATTAGTTGCTAAGCACCGAACCTAGTGACTCAAATTGGAAAAGTGGAGCTGCACCTCCGTGCGCACGCGCAAACTGCAACTGCGAATAAAGCCCTTGATTGATACTGTCGCACTTTTGATAAGCTTTTCGGTGCTATTGCGGTGCCGGGTAGCCCATTAGTATGGTTTTTCGGTCGGCCTATTGAAGGTTCGGCAGGCAAGAAGATTTTATAGTCGTTTCGCTATTATGCAACTGTACTGGATACTATCGATAACGTCATAGCATCAACGATGTTCTTTTGTACAATATGCCTGTCCACTATATACGAACAGAGATCGGGCATTTTTTTGGAGAGTGATTTGACAATGCTTGACACCGGACCGCTGGCAGATCGATCTTCAGGCATAGCGAGTGAAGTGTATTATGAAAGACGCATTGCATAGTATGTGCGCGAATATGCAGATGTACTAAGATATGGAGAAGCATACTAACGCTTGTTGAATATGCACTGAACACTACTATCTATGCCTCGAATCGTTCTACTCGATTCACTATTCAATATTTGCGCTTCAAAGCGCCACCACATAGTGTTTAAAGGAAAACAGCCAAAAGCAAGCCCTTTTACGCTGCGTAAGCATGCCAAAAACTAAAATTTGTGAGAGGCTTAGCGTTCTATGATGCGTACGAGACAAAAGTGCTCAGCTTAAAGGAATTCAATAATCAACAACTGCTAGCCAGCATAAAAAATTAACTTAAATGCATTAAGCCGTGGTTATTTGACGATTAATTGGGTAACAGATGCAATGGTTGAAAGATAATGGGATTATTACTTTACCTTGCGAATTTAATTTGAGTAGTCACAGCGCATTGCGATCGAAGTTGGCTAACGTAGTGCTGTAGCCTCGTTAGAACTTTTGGTCCCTATGCTCCTCAGAGTGATCACGTAGTCCAGGTTTAGTACAGTTGTTAAATAGGTGCCCACAGTTAGGCAATGTCTTTCTCTATCTTTTTGATTTTATTTGCCTACACAATTAAATTCAAAGTTGACGCAGTCACAGTCGGACCGATGTATGCGAAACTGAACAAGCTGGTTTATAGCAATCAAAAATCGACTCTGTTCTTTTTGTCAAGACGACGCTGTTTATCGTAATAGTACAAAAGTCATTGAGCTTCTTCAACTTGTGAAACATAAAATATTTAATCTTACTCTTGATAACTTAGCCATTTTCTCTTTCAGCTTGCTCATGTCCGTTGCAGATCGACCAAATCACTATTGCCCGCAAGTTCATCACCTCAGCCGCCATCGCCTTTGACTTACTGAAACCATTCTTTTGTCGAGCATTTGGAACCGCGTTGATAAAAGTCTCAGATCTCTGTGATAGCTAGTACTGATGAAGCAGTGGATCCTCAAATAGAGAGAAATCTAACTTTCAAGCGAAAGTGTGCAAATTAAATTGTTTCACAATAGTGGCTACCTATCATCAAACAAGCTATTTATTCTTGGCTTTGCTTTCGTGCTTCGATAATTTCACTCGTTGGAAATTGCTATATAAAACTCTTGCTTTATATTTTTGCTTGCTACTTTGTCTTGTAAAACAGATAGCCTCTTAGGAAAGCACAGGTATTAATTATGACGAATGCTGACACTCTCGTCATCACAAACGATTAGTTTGTACTTGAACTCTGGCTCGTCTCACCAAAGAAGCGTTGAAATGGCCTGAGCTGAAGTATCGCATTCACAAATGTATTTATCGTACCGACAGCAATACCCTCGACAAATCCGTCATGTGCTTCGATCATCATCAATCAACTGGATGGCATCTCACCATTTAGCGCCAACATTACAAAGCGCTGACATCGTGGCCTCTAATGTTTTTTATAGATCTCACCACCCCAATGCACTTAATACAGCGAATGAAGATAACAGATGAGCCCACACCAACTCTGACCTTTCCTTTAGCCTTAATGTATTCTATATCTGAAAGCTCTGTTTGAGCTTACTTTATGTAATTTCTTCTTTCTAAATCCCTCGTGCGATGTGTCCTTCCAGACAGTGTTTCACTCGGCACGTATTGCCATGCATATTTCAAAGCTTAATACATTTTACAGAATATATACTTAGTCAGCTAGCAATAGCATAAAGCACACTGATATGTTTAGTTTTGAGCAACGTATTTTGTGATCGAATGCAAAACCAAAACTTCGCTTTGCTTTGGCTTCCTGACTCTTGTAGGCACTTATGCACTAGCTGGGAATTAAAGATGCACGGACCGGAAGCTATGTAAGCGAGTGCCGTATAAGTCTTATCACTGTCAAATTTCGAGCAGTATCTTGGAGATGTCCAAGCAGGTGTAATACATGACCTTATTTAAAGACAAGGTAGTGACACTCCATCTGCAGGCATATCATCTTTTAGATCAGCTTCGAAAACTTGATACTGCATATACTTATATATGGTAACCTTTATAAATGGATCTTAAGCACTATTAAGCTTCAATTGCCACTTATATTTGAAGGTCAGATTCGATTCTGACTAAAATTTGCAGTCTCCATGCTGACAACGCTCATGATATACTGTATCAGCCAAATTAAAATTGCAAATATAGTTGTGGACATAAACATCAACAATATTCTTCTTGTACGATATCGAGTGGGTATCGCCTGCGTGATCGCTATGCTCAAAAACACATATTTAACAGTCAACCGACGACTTTAAATTAAATTAAACGCAATTTTTTGACAAATTAATTCTTGACCACAGCATTTTGTGAAGTATTTTCTTCTCTACTGATCACCATCTTGAGATGTGGGGAGTTAAACTATAAAATATATACAGTGACCGAGGGATTGAGATTTTCGCACTTATGATGATATCGCTTTTGAAACCCTTTTCTAAAATTGATTTTGATAATCGGCGTTTCCAAAAATATCTGCTAAACGACTTGTGTATCTTCAACCAACGCTTCTTGCCACCTTTAAGCACAACATTAAACAACACATTTAAGTTGTGTAACGCAGTCGCTGAGACATCACCATTACCAGTCATGAAAATGTTGCTGTCGGTAACGTTACTTTCTGCAGATTTAGCAGCGCTCATACTAGCCTTAAAATCATGAGCGGCTTACTTTTTCCACCAATAAATTTGCCGTTCTCGTTGTCAAGATTAAATAGCTAGAGAGCTCTCATTGAGTCTCGATAGCCTTGATGAATGGAGCTACGTCGAGACTGCTTGACCAAATGTAGTTCCTTAGCCAGTCAATCTCGTAGTACTCTTACCCCAACTTTAACCATGAGTAGCCATCACTGGTGATGCTCGTTTTGTGAACCCTACCCTTAAAAGCTGACTCAGGTGGGAAAGCATTCTGGATCAAAATTTGAACTCGGTGACGTACTCGTGTTATATCTTCTCTTCCTAAGACCATAGACACATCTAATTTGATTGTAGCATTCGCATCTATATAGAAGTTTTGTAAAATACTTATCGTACTTGCTAATGTCAAGCCTTTTAATTGGTCGATATTGCACTGCATAGGTAGCTGATAATCTTGGCGACAGATATGGTGTTGTCATTACTAAGGACAGCAAATTAGTTGTTCCTGATCATTTATATATCGTATTTTCGAAAACTGAAATCGAATACGGGTACTCGATCAATTTTGTGTTTAACTCTTCCGTTATTAACTATTGCTTGCCAATGAAGATTGCGATCATTTTGGTGAGCGACTGTTTACTCGACAAAATGCAGTGAAGTTGAAAGACTAACAAAGAATATATGTGTCCTGGTTTTCCCTCTAATTCCTCATAAGACGTAATCGTCATTATGGCAGAACTAAATATATATTACTTTCAAATATATTAGTATGTATAACCAAGTAAATACCCTGTCGGATACATAGTTGTCTTGTTATGAATATGAGGTTAAGACATTTAACATATACACTCAATAACGATCTTCGGTAAAGGTTGGGGTGACGCCCTCCTTCCAAGCGCGGGGACTAAACGCTCGCGCGCTTTGGGCAGGTGCTCTCGGGCATCTGCAGGTCTCTAACGAGTCTCACCCTCTGGTGCTCTTACCAAGTCAGAGCTAAACAGTAATGGAAGACCCTCACGACCTCGGTGCTGGCTGCACTGCCCGCCGAACGAGACTCGACGTATGCGGACACCACTCTATGCCGTGGATTAGCCAGACTGAGCCTAGCACGTGCATAACTTGGCAACGCGATAACGTAATACAATACAATACAATACCCAATAACGAAAACGCAATATTCTTTTACATTACAGAGAAGCTTGGAAAAGGTTGGGGTGACGCCCTCCTTCCAAGCGCGGGGGCTAAATGCTCGCGCGCTACGGGCAGGTGCTCTCGGGCATCTGCAGGTCTCTAACGAGTCTCACCCTCGACGCGACGGTCTCCAGCACCGGGCGCCACCTGGGCTCTTACCAAGTCAGAGCTAAGCAAAATAATGGAAGACCCTCACGACCTCGGTGCTGGCTGCACTGCCCGCCGAACGAGACCCGACGTATGTGGTTACCACTCTATGCCGTGGACTAGCCAGACTGAGCCTAGCACGTGCATAACTTGGCAACGCGATAACGTAATACATTACATTACATTACATTACAGAGATCACACATGGAGTTTGACAGGTGTCATAGAGCCATCCTGGTTTAATGGCACCTGCTAAACTCTATGTGTCGACAAGATGAGTATAATTTGACGCGGATATTACTTTTGACGACATAATCCGCGTGATAAAACGGGGAGTTTTTATCACCAGCATAGCTTCGATTTTGATATGGATGGTTTTAAACGCTGGTGCTGGTTGAGTGAGGCTTTGATTAGCATACCATTTCACTATAGACTCCTTGTTTTACCATTATGATATTACAATTGTAATATATTTGTAATATGCGAACGTTGTGTTGGCGCTACTAGTAGTGCACACCAAACATTGCTCCTTAGCACCGATTAACGCGTTCTGTTAGTAACGGTTTATATCAAAAGTATTCTAAATAGTAGGTCAAGAAGGGTGACCTGAATATACAACTCTTGGGGTGTCGTTAGCAGTGCAACAGGATTAATCCGAGCTACGAACTAAGTACAGCAACGGAGCACCGCTATAACACATCTAGACTATGATGCGGTGTGGCGTTCAAGCGCTGTAACATTATATCGCCCTCCTACACCCACGCAATACTATGCTGTCGTATCATCACTTTTGCGTGTGAGGTACAAGCTGCTCATCAACACACTTGAGCTGCAAAAGCTGCGACATGGCTTGTGGACTCATCAGTGCTTTCGTCTCTCGAGTTACCGAAAGGATTTCCTCACAAGTTTTCAGAGCAGATCTTGGTATTTTTGCGAACATCATTTGAGTGAATATAGTCTGGGGTAGGAAAATCTATAATAAGCTCCTGTGGCCATCGAATTTTGATTGAGCTCACGCAGCCAATCAATTTTTGAATTAATAATAGCCTTGAATTTGCACACTAAAGGTACTTAAATACCACATCAACCACCTTCAAGGGTCGAACGTGCCGTTTCGAAACCGTTTGCTCAGTTCATAATGGGACGCAGCTGTGTGACCGCTCACATGCTAATGCTTCGTCTTACTCTTGAAAAAGATCAACGTGGTAGAGTACTTCTTACTGAAAAGTGATTATGGGCCTTTTAAACCTCTTGCGCAAGCTCAAGAAAGACGACAGTGAAGCACGAATCCTTGTGCTGGGACTAGACAATGGCGGCAAGACGACCATCCTAAAGAAATTGTCGGAAGAGGACATCAGCCACATTATGCCCACGCAAGGCTTCAACGTCAAGAGCCTGCAAGTCGACGGCTTCAAGCTCAACATGTGGGACATTGGTGGCCAGAAGACTATTCGTCCCTATTGGCGAAACTACTATGAGCAAACGGACGCTTTGGTGCGCTACAAAAAGGCTCACAAGTTGAAATATGGGTTGTTGACTTTTATATTGTAAGTGTAGATTTACGTGATTGACAGTGCAGACCGTCGTCGTCTCGAGGAGACGGGCATGGAGCTGGTGACGCTATTGGAAGAAGAGAAGCTTTCAAATGTGCCGATACTTGTTTTTGCTAACAAGCAGGATTTGCTTAATGCGTTGCCATCGAGTGAAATTTCAACCGCACTCAATTTGGCGACGATTCGCGACCGTACGTGGCACATTCAGGCTTGTTCGGCCAAGACGGGCGAGGGTTTACAAGAGGGTATGGAGTGGATAGTCAATACAATGAGCTCTGGACGGGAGGCTAAGTAGATTTAAGGCTTTCTTTTCTCCTTTTCAGATAGTAAAAATTGCGATCAATATCAGTCTTGATATTCAAAGCCTGCTTTTAATTACTTACAATGCTTACAGACGGACGCATTCTGAAACTTTAATAATGCCTAGTTCCATGTCGGAAAAACGATGTACAAGCTTAGGCTTCAAATTCGACGCCAATTTTCACTTTTTCCGCCTGTGCGACGATGTCAGCAATCTTCACAGCCTTCTCAGCAGCATCCTCCAAGTCATCGGCCACAATCATCTTGATGCCTGACTCGGCGATGATTTTGCGAGCAGGCTCGACATTGGTACCCTGCAGACGGATGATCACCGGTTTCTTCAGCCCCAGGTCCTTCGCAGCCGCTACGATACCAGCTGCAATCACATCACAGCGCATAATACCCCCAAAGATGTTAACGAGGATTGACTTGACTTGGTCATCGCCATCCAATATCTCAAACGCTTTCTTCACTTGCTCCTCCGACGCACCTCCACCCACATCCAAAAAGTTTGCAGGTGAGCCACCGTACAGTGAGATGATATCCATGGTAGCCATAGCCAATCCAGCACCATTAACAAGACAGCCAATATTACCGTCTAAACCAATGTAATTAAGGTCGTAAGCACTGGCTTCCACCTCACGTGGGTCTTCTTGGGTCTTGTCACGCATGGCAAAAATTTCCTTGTGACGGAAAGCAGCATTGTCATCATAATTGAGCTTGGCGTCACAGGCAAAGATCTCTCCTTCACGGGTTTCAGCCAGCGGGTTAATCTCAACAAGCGTGGCATCAACACCAATAAACATATTGTAGAGGTTTTTAATCTGATCTTCCAGCTTCGTCAAAACCTCACCTTCACCGCCCAAAGCTTTTGCAAGACGCGTGACTTGTGCATCTGTGGGACCCGTGGATATATCAATGTTTTCTTTAAAGATAAGCTCAGGCGTGGCTTCGGCCACATCTTCAATAGAAGTTCCACCCGCAGGCGAGGCCACCATGACGGGACCCTGAGACGCACGGTCCATAAGAATCGAGAAATACATTTCACGACGCATCCAGACGCGTTCCATGAGAAAGACCTTGGCCACTTGTATGCCTTTTGCACCCGTTTGCTTCGTCACGAGGGTCTCACCGAGCATCTTTTTAGCAAACTCTTCGGCCTGCTCAGGTCTGGTGCACATATGCACACCCCCCTTAAATCCATTCTTGAACGTGCCAAGACCACGGCCGCCCGTCAGCGCCTGCGCTTTGATAACAACGTCCACGCCCTCTGTATTGTCGTGATGGATATGTCAAACAAGTAGAAGTTTAAATCTTGTGGATATCTTCTATATACAGCAAACCAATCAAATTACGCACCACGGTCGCCGCGGATCTTTTTGAATGCGGCCTTAGCTTCGGCCGGCGTGTCGGCAGGGATGCCCTGGGGTGTGGCAACACCAAAACCTTTCATGATCTCCAGAGACTGGAACTCATGCAGGTTGAGACGACGCACTTGCGCGTTTTGGCGAGCAGGAAGCGCCAAGAGCTTGGTACTACGGAGCATGAGGCCAAACATGGTGAAGTCTATATTAGGGATGAGCATGCGCCACACAAGGGGGACGCGAATAACGTAGGAAGAGCACCCCAGCAATACAAATGTATTTTGCGGAGTTATAAATCTTATATTTTAAAACATGACTTGTGATACGGGGTAAATTATACCAGCTCGTCAATAGCCGCCCAAACAAGCCTGATTCTAGACTAGCATATCGATCGCAATTTCGAGTTTGTAGCCAAATCGTAGCATGGAATGATACAATGGCTTCTGGATACATATATTACTTTGTATACACGCACAAGTTAAAGCCAACGGTAATTATACAAATGCGCCAACGCTGACAGATTAAACTGTTTATGTAGCGTAGTCACACAGCGCCGACACGTGCAATAAATTAGGCGGGCTTCCCTTGAATGACTTTTCACTATTCCTGGTCTTGAAAAACGATTTTTTGGATTAATAACTATTTTTTTGTACGACACACAGTCCTATCGTTAGCAGCCAAACTCGCTATCCCAATTTTGTGTCACGTGACATTTCGAGCATCAATATGAAGGTTCTTAGCTTGAACACTTAACGGAATGCAGCACATGCTCGTCATCATGCATATTAAAAAGAATAAGTATGTCACAATGTACTTGTAGAGTAGAATTCCTTGGCCTTTATCAAACAAGGTCAGCTCATGTAACACTTGCATTAAGCTTTGGCGCAAAGACGTACTTTAGATTTCGGATTCAAACAGATAGCAATCTACAAGCCGCACCGGGTTTAGGTATAGAACCAAAGCCAGACCTGAACGCATTCTGTTTGAAACAAGTAGCCCCGGTAGACCAACGGTACGTGTAATTAATCAATACCTAAGTCCCCAAAATTGTTCTTTGTGAGCTCTTTTTCCTCAAGGCATGTAAAACAAGTACAATCCTGCTAGGCCCGGAGGGCTCAAGAATGGATTGCATAGAATCTGGCGCCACTATGTGCGTCGACGGTCACTCTACAGCTATTCAAACAATTTGTTTGATCATCTTTAACGGGAGATAATGAAGTCGTTCACGTCAGAGACGTCAGCACCATAGCCTGACGGCCCGTCTAGACCAACTCGCTTGCAATCAGAGTTGACATTTAAACTTAAGAAAGGAGAAATCCGCTCGCTATGAACTCAATATAGTAAAAGACATGATATTCTTTTTGGTGCGAGTGGCAATAGTGGCTCTGTTTATCTCAAGGAACGCACGTAGTGTGCGGTACAACGACCCATACTGCGTTTTCTTACATTGTGAGATTAATACAGCTGACGCAAATCTTTTCGATACGAGATTATGTAAACCGTTTGCGATTACGCTTTGAAGCAGCAAACAAGGAGAATGGCTTGTAGACTTTGTCCAAGAGCTGAAGACTCTTTAAGGTGGGATACCCAAAACAGTTACAAGACTTTTTATGAATGACTCGCTACCCAAAACAAGGTGTTCTTTATATACTTGAATTCTTTTAAGAAAGTCACGAAAGTCACATTGTATGCCAAAATCTACTTTCAAGCGACACGATCAGGACCAGCCGGATTCTTGGAAAACCTCAGCTATACTGATGAGAGCGAGCGATGCTCTAGAGCTGTGAGCCAGACATGGAATCTTATCGATGGGCATTGTGTGGTATTACATGTCATCTGCGTTAGTAGTGTCATCTGCGTTTAGTTCAGGGAGCTAAAAAACCGCCGACAATTAAGAGCCTAGTTTGTAGAGAAGAAATGTCAGCGCCGGTAAACGCTAGACAATCTACTAGGAATGAACCAAGCTCTGTTAAATCTGAGGAGGCACAAACATAGAAAGCGCTTAGTAAAAAAAAGAGCCCCATCGAAGGCTGTTTAAAATATCTGTGCTGCGGGTGAAGTCATGGATGAATTACATAGATCATGCTTACCCACCCACTGCGCCACAGTTGAATTACCTCTCGTAGATAGCGACCATAACGCTCCTCTTATTTGCAATGTATACCTCTAAGGTGAAGTTTAATCTAGAAAATTCGAATCTTTTGGTGGATGCATTATCGCGTCGCCCAGTCTATAAGCTAGACCATTGTTCATTTGCAAACTCGTCTGCAATCCGTAGCGTGTATGTGCAAGAGGATATGCGAATAGCTCAGCCAATTTTTTTGGGTAGCGATGAACATGAAGCCTCGGACAATGAAATGACGGAGCAGTTAAGCGTAAGGCTACGTCGGCTTTCGATGAAAGCCGAGCTGTATGACTAAAATGAGGCTTCACGAGTGTAGCGGATCCTCATTATTAAGATTAAAGTAGCTTTTCGTACGAGACGTGAGCTTGATTGCTTTGTGGTCATATTGATTGTGAGAATACGTAAGACCGAATATTGGTGGCTTAAGCTGTATCGGTGGGTAGGCACCTCCGCGCGTGGGTGCCTTTTGTGTCAACTGATATTATTTGTTTAATGCAGCCGCACCAATAATGAGTTTTCCCGATGCCGTTGCGCTGTTGACAACCCTTTAATTTGAGCTTTTTTGGTCGGCCTTTCGAAGGACTCGGTAGATAAGTTGTGGCCCAAGCTTGATTGTGTCGTTGGCAAAGTAAGAATCCAAGCGTATTTGTAATGTGATAAACACCGGACCACCCGCAAAACGATGGTCAGACATTGCGAGTAAATTGCATTGGCAAAGACGTATTGCGCAGTGTGTGTGCGGATAATTTGAGATATCGGAAATTCATACCCTCGCTCAATGAAGGTGCAGTAAGAACTCTTTTTATACCCTAACAGGCTACACATCGCTCAACGTGAACGGAATTCCTAACTCTTGGCTTTCGAAAGTGCCACCACATTGTGTTCCTTAGCTTAATGAAGAAGGAAAAGCCAAGGAGATTACTGCCATCGGCCCTCCAACAATGCGTAAACAAGTCGAGAAGTAATTGTCGAGAGGGCTTAGTATTTCTGTCTTGTAGGCGACATAGAGGATAAAGGTTAAAATATTAAAAACAATTTGAGCAAAAAGGGGAGAAGATCAAGTCAGAATTTAAAATTGATGATTTAATAACTTTATGCTAAAAGCTTCCCAAAAAAGCCGTCACTGCTGTCTGAAATCAAATTGATCTTACACTGTTTAACAGCATTTAATCCTTTCGCTTTATTTCAGATAAAACGTTAATTCCAATATACGTAATGACTGACACTTTTGTAACGTGGTCCAAAGAGGCTAACCGTGTCCAATTTAAGCTCTTAAAGAACCAGCTTTGATGCGGACTTTCTGAAGCAGCACTATGACCCGGATCAGGTGCACGCGAGAGCCTTTTTTGTGTCATACGCAAGCACAGCCACAGATGATCGACCCATCATTTGGACTAAAAACGTATCCCAAGCCCAAAGTGCTACAACTTTTGTCGAAAATCGATCGAACGCCATCTATTTTAATTAATGTTATAGCGGAATGAGTCAGACAGTCTGACAATATTCTACTTCATATGCTGCGTCTAACAGGCGCTAACCGCGAGCAAGATTGGGAAAAGCACGCAGTGCGCCGGATGATAGCTGGGCATTATCGGTATTCTCCTTTTCTCAATCAAAAGAATAAGCTTACGTACCACATGGAGGGTTCACCCGCCCGACGCCATCTTCAAGGTTGAGCTTAGTATCTTATGGCCTAGAGGGGACATTTTAATTCTGATAATTCATTGAAATTTGAGGTTTCACTTCAAAAAAATTATGGAGTAATGTCGCGGACCATAGGTTGCAGAACGGCAGCTTGAGGACGAGTCTTTACCAAGCAAACACTACGGACTTTGATGATGTCGCGAAATGCGGGCACATATGACAGCTAAGAATAGTTTGTACGTAGCGTTTTAAATTACTCGAATCCAAGATGTTTTCGTGAGGCGTGAGTACCGATAATGCGCTTTGCAGCGCTAGCAAAAAACTTCCGCTCCTCTGATTTGCCAAAAGAAGGCAGATATAGCAGTACTGCTTTTAGAGCAGTACGTGGCTCACGTCAGATTGTTTTTGGACCAAAACCAAATGCCACCTCATAAACCCGCTCAAACGATTACAGCGAGTTCGTTGTTTATAAAATTAGAGCTCGACCGCTGATCAATAGTCAAGCAAGCTACATTCAGCTGTAACTCTATCTCTTGTTCTCGCACCAAATCAAGACGACCGATTGTGATTTCTTGCTCACCAAGCATCAACGCTTATCATACAATGGGTATGGAGTCTGTGGGGTGCGCTGTAAGAAAACTGATCGCTCGGATCACGTGAGGTGCATTCCCCGGAGTGTGTAGCCCAAGTAGTATGCAGGGCACCGTTCAATTGCTACTCGTTTCGAGGAAAAAAGCCGAAGACTTAAATCAGGGCTTGTGCCTTTTCGAGGGAGAACGCGCCTTTTCCGTCTTTCGACGTTGGGGTTGGACGCTCACTCAAAAGAGGACGACCGACACATATTGCATAAGTGTGCTCTACAAGCAACGACATCGTAATCGAACGCCATATAATACTAACGCTGTGAATAAATGCTATTTTAGAGCAGTATAAACTTGCCTTGTGTCTCAAGAATATTGTCTGTTTCGTATCCCGACGAATCACAAGGTGTGCACGACAAGGTAGGTAATCGCTAAAGGGTCAGTGTTGCAAAAGTACTGCTCGACGCAGTACGCTCGTCTACTGTACTCACCACACCGGATTTCGATTTCGATAGGCGGCAATTATCTGCCTTTGATTTTTTTTGGCATCATATGACATGCGATTTGGGGATATCCTTAAAACAATTACCATTATGGTTTGATCGAAATATTCCTTAGATAAATTGTCCCTTCAAAATGCTAAACCTAAGCTCAATTAAAGTGGCCATAAGCTTAAGCAGATTTACTAAGTTGGTAAGTCGTAGACAATCCAGCTCTCCGATGCCTTAGATTCTCAGCCAGGTGCTGAAAAAATAGACTTCGAGTGTGGGTATAAGGTTACTCCCAATAAACTCTCAACGAGTGGCCAAAAGACCACAACTCACTTACGACGCGCTACTTTTTTTGTCTCTAAGACGAAATTTTCTTCGGTCCAACACCTTTCAAAAGGTGTGCAAAGTGGGATAACGGCGTCACATTAGGAAGCACTTGAATTTCGTCATGGTGCCTCTGCTTTACAACGCACTTCACACGAAAGAGATGTTGGCCTTGAGAGCCAAAAGCGATCGCTTCTTAGTTGGCCTTGTAAGAAGTAGCAGCGCATTGCGACCGTGCACACGCGCTTAAGGGTTCTCACCAGGTTCGCCCTAGTGACCATCAACAGCTATTTTGAGGCTGTTCTAGAATCCTTTAGGTCTTCGAGAAGAGAAGTTTCTTTTATCATGTGACTCGCTCGAATTGACCTCCGCACTCCTCAGCGCAAGAATCTGTACTATTACAATAAGTATCTTCTCTTCAAAGTAAGCTTCGAAGTTGGCCATTTTACATTACACTCCTATAGATTAGCTATCGTCCAGGCTCTCGGCAATACCAGCCACTTTGTGGCCCTCTTGTGGGAAAGTCCGAGCGCGGATCAAGAGCTATACACTGTTTCGTTGAGGACCTCAGAAAAGATAGAGATTTAAGGTTCCGCGGATCGTACTGCTTTAAAATAAGTTCTACATCAAATGCCGACTTAAGGCTTTTCGAGAGCGTGAAAGATGTGGCAATAAAATATTTTGTCGTGTCTGTAAACACTATACTTATCTTTTGGAGGTAGATTCTTAGTATTCAACAATACTATATTCCTGCAATTGTTATATTTAGTATACTCTATCATGCTTGTCAAATATCCTCTTTTGTTTCTTCCGGACGGATGCAACCGCAGATTTTGCTCTACAAACTGTATTCAGTCGATTTTTCGCGAAGTTTGAATAATTGTTAATGTAACGAAACTGGTCTAAAATTAGAAGCCTGGTAAAAAGTGTCTCTTCTGCCATTTCTCGACTTAACTTAAAAGCGTACATACATGTAAAGTTAAATGAGCCTTGGCGTGCCATACGCTTACACAAAAGGATAAAAGCTCGTAAATGCGTAAACATTGGTAAGTTGAACCTCAGTTCTTGACTCCTCGTCGTCCGCAAGTGCGGCGCTTTAATTATATGTATGTGTATCCAAGCACATATCCGACTCTTTTTGTCCGATGTTTTGTCTGCGAAAGATCTATTGTTGACATTAGCACGTAAAACGTCATAATAAATAGACCGGCGTCGTGCAGATTGCAGTGGTTATCGCTGGTCTGTATCGTGTCCGAAAAAACGTGGCATTTATTTAAAACAGCCTTGATAATAATCGTTCCTTACACGTATGCGAAGCCATCCTGCTCAATTGGCATTCAAACAATACTTACTCCGTGTAGCTATTACATTTCAGTAAGCCGTTGAAATCGTCTGAGGTTGAGTACTTCCAGCAGTCTGTCGATATTGGCAAGCTCTGTAAAGACGCTAAAGTGTGAGCAGCAATAATTTTTTTCCGATCTCACAGGTCCTCACATACTTGATTACCAACTTGTATATGTGGGACCACCAGCATGTGGTACAAACAGAGAAAATGACTTATAATCGACTCAAATGGCCGGTTCTGTAAAATCATATGCATATTGCTCTTCAGGTCTCTGTCGTTCGGGTCAATGTCCTAAAATAGATCTGCTGGATGCACCCTAGAGATTTGCCTGATTATACTCTGTCGAGATTCAACTTCGGCATCTTAGTTTGCGATAAAAAGTTGCAGGAGCAGCTCCATATTGGCATCCATTTGGAAAACCCAATGAATTTGGAGCTCATGACCCTTCTTATGTGTACTAACGCAATGGCTAAATACGCTTAAGCGCACAATTATTTGTCAAGCTTGTATACAACGTGAAAATTGATCTTCCAAAGAACGGCAACTATATTCCCATTTGTTGGAAATGTAATACAGTGTTCGAAGGTTCGTGGTCTTGACAGGCTAAAGCGACTTCAGTTTTGAAATACGCACTCCAAATTCATCCCGATATACTTTGAGGCAAGCGATTATTGTGAATGAAGAAATCTTTCTCGACAGTTCTGACTGATTGTAATTAATCGCGATGCCCTGCAGTTCTGACTGATTGTATCTAATCGCGATGCCCTGCGACTTCAGTCGCGAGCGTCGTTCAAGATGCTGTATTCTCTTATTTTGTCCGGCAAAGACGTAACAGACGCCTACCGAAATTTTTTTTCGTTGTAACTAAGAGATCCAGGTGATGAGATAGACAGCACTACATCATTTCTTTTTGAATCGTTTGAGCTAGAAAAATCTAGATCCTCACAACCAGGACTATACGTAAGCAAATATTTACCCTAATCTTGAATTTATTTTAAGATTGTGGCGTAGGTCAAGCTAAAACGGTCTTTACTTTTTCAATGTTTTTAGCAAATCATATGTGTGCACAAATACACATTAGCCGATCCTGGCGGCGATTTTTTGGTCTTCATAACCTCCAGAGCTTAACTTTGGTTGCCTTTAGTACCAAAATTTCTTTGGAGCGGTTAGGGGATATATATTCAAAGTATTTCCGGAAGAAAGCCTGTAGCAATAGGAAAGTGCCAAGCTTTTCAATTAAATGTCGACTGGGCGTTTAGCTACCCTTGTGGCATTGCTAAGCACACATACAGGAGTAGTAGTAAGAAAACGTTATCAATCCAGTGCACATAACAACGTATAAATGGACATATTATATAGCAATACGATTAAGACACTATTTGTGAAGGCACCGTCGCTCTGTTTTGCTCATTGTAAGCAAAATCTAGTCGCCACTTTCCATTCAGTTTCTTTAACAGAAATCTAGTGGCAAGCGCAGGAGATTTGGCGTTCACGCTTTCCAATCCCTGCCTCTTCGGTGAAGGAGGTATAAGTGTATCCTACATTGATCTCGTGGCAAAAGGATTCGACAAACGGCGCGGTACTTTGAAGCTGGTATCAAACAAATACCTCGTCCTGCTCTTTTATCCTGTAAGCGTTCTAAGGCCCAATCTTTGGGCTTCATATCCAAGCATTTTTCTTCTGATGAAGAATTAATGAAAACTTGGAGTTCTTTCACATACGACAATTGCAAAACATTCCCGCTTAAAATGGAAGAAGAGTTTATATTTCCAAGACGAGTCACCATCATTAAGAGCAAAACCTCGGAGCTAGTACTGTTATAAAACTTAGCTAAGTATTCGGTAGCTTAAAGTACCTTGAGACTCAGTAACTCTGATTTTTTTTGTAGTGCCTTCAACTGGAGCACATCAACCGTATAAGTAATTCTAGTAGATGTATTTCTCGTCTCGCATAAGAGCATTTGTACTGACGAGGATCATTTTGGTATCGCATACTTGCTCTCTTTTTGCTTGATGATGTCTTGCTACTTATCGTATGAGCTATGATACGATCGATGTCGTGAGTATATGCTCGCGAGAACTTTTATCGGTGCTGTGACTTCGACCAGAAGATTTGTTATGGTTGTGGACCTAAGCTAGCTTCTATCAAAAATGTTAGATATGCAGTTTGTAACACACCTGGCAAACTATATTTTCACATTAAAGCAGCATATTAAGCGTCTCCACCAGCCAATGCTACCAGCATTTAAGGCGTCATCACGTCTCCTTTGTAAAAAGCCTTCAATCCCTTCTTTTTATACTGAAGGCGTATAGCTCAAGTCTAGAAATGTCAAGAACCATCCCATTGGCTAGCCAAAACACGATTAATGTGTTTTGCTTCTCTCTCTTAGAGCTTCAGCACTTTATTTGACCAACTGTAACCGCATTTGGTGCACAACATTTTTGAACGCGGGGCTTTACCAAGTCCCACTATATCTTCCCATTACCTCGTGTACAATGAGAAGTGCACCACTGCTGGATTGTTGGTCGATTGAACACCTGCTTATGGCACCAAGCTACCTTCGATATAATGGCTCTCACTCTCACTGCATGCTTACATGATCATTTGATATTTCTTTGTTGTGCACACATAAATTAACGAAGGTAGGACCGGTGGCGCAAGATGTTGTGTGATCCCGTCACACTTTCGGCACTTCATATTCTGCTCATTTGTCAACAATCAAAGTTTTGCTTTTCCTTCACTTATCAGGTGTAAACACTCTGCTTCACCGGCTTGAACTTTCAGATGGCGCTACCACCGGGGCTATCGGAGCTTGTGCTGTCTAAGCCCTAAGGCACACACTTTGCTCGCTGATCCCAAACGTTATTATGCGATTAAGCTGCATAGATGCAGAGCAGGCTGCAAAGCTCGCCTCTTCATGTCAATAGCGGTCATTAAGTTTTGAATGCAGCTCAAACCGCATATCTGGTAGATGCGAGAAGGTTCTACATTTCATATCAAATTTTTTTTAGCAAGTGTTCAGGTATCAGCACAGATGTAGGATTGCCTACCAACAAGATCAAAGATCATAGGATGCTCGAGGCGCTTGCACACTTCACCTTAAAAAAACAGGCTTAAAGCTGAAAACTTTCATGTAAATATACTTTTCGAAGCATCGTGTCCTGAAAACGTATGTTGGAACAGATGAGATTAATGTTTCTTATGACAAGGTTCAGTCTACGTAAGCGGTCATGCTCGTTCGTTAACAACGAAGAAGCAAATATATGAGCACATTCAATAAGATGGGAGCTGATGGCCTTCATATAATGCGGCGTCAATCCTTGAACAGTGCAAGGCAGCCTCGCTCTTGTACATATTTAGAAAAGACTCAACTCACACTTAACACCGAAAAGGTAGACGGAGACGATCAAAATTGGTTCTGAAAAGGAGTAAGGCTTTAAATAGGATCGCACCTCCGGGAAGTCAGTAGTAGGCAGCTCCATTTGGGAAAGATGCCCGCGCTTGAGACCAAAAGGCTCGAGCTTTACTTTGCAAATAAACATCAGCTACGTTGGCTGCGGCAAACAAGGGACTATGATTCGTGCCCGTTATAAGTGAGTTGAATTTGCCGTTTACAATGTATAAAGTCATGGTCTTATCGCTAGGAACGCGCCGATATCTAATAGAAGCAACTCGAAGAGCTTTAATGTCATGATTCGTTGTAGTTAATATAGATTATGAGAATCTAGCTCCTGAGAGTCTAACATGTAGTATGATATCAAGAGATACGTGGAGCATACGCGGGGATCATTTGTGATGAAACACGCCAAGCTTAAGCTGCCAGTCGCCAGGATTGTGTAGATAGAACTACTTGAGTTCGGAGTGTTTTGCACGATCGGTCCTGATACATACGTCCAGTCCTCGCACGAATAAGTTATTCTCTTCACATGTAACAATTGGAGAAGCTTTGCACTTCAAACAGAAATGCACAAAGTACGTCTGTCTTTAAGGCACTATTGTCCGGCGTCAAGAAGCATGTAGGGAGACGCATTGCCCATGACTATAGTCAGCTAGATCTAACGACACCATTTTGGGTGTGACAATGCCGGATGAGAAATACACATGTGCTTTTAGCAATTACAAGCTTTAAACGCTTCAAAATGTTTTAAGAAATGAAAAAAATCCTAGCCTACGAAGGACGCTCAGGTCACATCTCCGTCTGTCACGTTTTGCAAGCGTTCTGTTGATCTGATAGTGCGGCAGATCATTACGCTTATCGGCGTGTCTGAGTTTCAATTGTCATACAGAAGCTCCGAAATAAAGCAAAGAAGTTGGGGCTAATTATTGTTTGCTATTGGAGCTTGTACATCCGCTCAATATAATCTGTAGAGATCTTTGCAATTAGCTCACACAGCTGGTAGCCGCGAATGTTGCAAATCGGCAAACTAGACAAGCGTTCTTGATTGAGGCCTTGATTAACAACTCATTCTTCATCATCGTAGCAAAATGCAAATAAACGTTGCCTAGAGAAAGCAATTTAAACGATTTAGAGGAATCGGAGGTATGTAGACGGTCTACACATGAGGAAATTTGCGCTGAGCACACACCTTCAAATTTTCAAACTAGACACGAGCTTGGTCACGAGCTAAGAGCAGTTGTGGAAAATGGCAAATGCGATCCGCCTGCTATATTTTAATAGTGATTCACCTTTTTTTCTCGTACGGTGTCCATATCTGATTGGCTTCATCGAAGTGACAGCAACTTGACTGCGCTCGGCGAGTTGCAAATATACCTGACTTAAAGTAAGTCTTGATATTTTTACCTTTGGGGCTATCTAAAGAAACGGTTTATCTTAAGCCCGCGCTTAGATCTCAAGTTTGGAGAAGCGGTAGGTGAATGCCATGGTCAGACCAACATAAAGAGTAAGATTTGATGCGAAGCCAAAATTAGCACGTAAGGCTGACTCAATTGCCAATCAAGAAAGCTCCGGTCGCCCAGAGGTGTGTGGGAAGCTGATTTCAGCGCCAAACGTCGTATCAACATTGTTTGTCAATCTCATAGATCACCTTAGCAGAAGTTGTCAGGTCTATTAAGAACTAAATGAGTCATTAATCGACACCTAAATATGACACCCTCTCCAAAATTACAACAGAGCTTAAATTTATTGTCGACGTTTGAGCCCGGGTTCAATTAAGTCCATCGATTTGAATGGCGAGTTCAAATCGGGAAACATGTGTTCTTGCAGCCGATAAATTAGCTGTTAGATGTAGTGCTTCAAAATTCTGATATCTTAATCGGCTCCAATGTTATTTTGTCTGCCTTCTCTTCACCCCAGTGTTTCAATCAAAAATTAGTGCAGGAGGGTGGGCAAAGCGTATCACTCAAAGATTACAATGTTTGTAAGAGGCTGTGTGATGGACATACAGGCTTTGATGACCATAAGGACGCGGATAAAAACGCAGCTTTTCCTGCAATTCTAAATTCCAAACGCTTTCTGCCTGTCAATCTCCACAAGGAAAAGTAATGCTCCAGAGCTCAGACAGCACAGGCTTCGGCGGTAGCGTCTTATATGGGGTCTTAATCGATGAAGTTGAAATTTTGCATCTCTCAAGGAAATGAAAAGGAAACGCGGTATTTTTGAACAAAGAAGGTAGAGATAAAATGCTTTAAATATGTGACTTGGTAAAAGCCGTGGACGAAATGGTCGACGTAGTTTGCCACGGCTTGTCTCAAATGTTCGATTTCACCACCTGTGTTGGCGACGTTAAGATCGTAGACTTTCCCGCCACTTTTAAAAGTCAAGCCGAGAGTGCTGATCCAAATGTTGCGAATTGTTTTATCATGACAATAATCTCGTTTGAGCCTTGGACTGAGCAATCGTCAGCCGATTAGCAGCGTATAACATTGTGTCGAATGTGTAGCCTTGCATCATCATAGAATCATTGAGCTTCGAAATCACGACCTTCCCGTGATAGGCTCCTGGGAACAAGAAGCGAACCTGGGTATCTGTCGGATTGAAAATGTTCTACGCACCCTCGGTTTCCGTCTCAAAACTGCCGTTGTATACTGAGGTATTGTAGAAAGTATCGAAACTGTTAGAAGTTTCTGCCGTCATAGGCACCAGTGGTATCGACGACGATAGCACTGTCTGGAGGAGAAATTTGTGTGTATTTTAAGTGCACGTGCTCTTCGGATGCCCTTTGATACCGGTAGTAGCTACTGAATTGACAGCTAGGGTCGAGAGAACTATAAAAAAGAGAAGAAAACATCTAATCTAGTTCGTTGGGTCTGTTGAAAGCTCTCAAAAAGGAGTTCTATGGCCGTTGTCTTGCACCAGTGGCTTTTTAGTCAATGACGATGTTCTTTTTTTAGCTGAAAAAAGAAGATCGTCATTGACTAAGTCCTAAGATCGCACGATTTGTTGACGCATGCGTGCCACATGTCAATGATTTTCATGCATTAAAAATTTTGACCAATCAATACATCGATAGATTATTACGAATGATTTGGACCGATTTATTAATTAACAGAAGCTCATTAAACTACATAAAAAGCTCTTTTCTTCAAAGCTACCCGGACGATGGGGTAATAAATTATGTCGAAGTTAATGTGGTGATTGTAGGCTGCGTCCATTACAAACAGCCTCCTGACTATTCTTCCACTCCCTTAAGAATCACTGTGATGTGTGAAAAGCTGCATCACCTATCCTTCAAAGCAAAACGCTATTGTCTGACAATTTGCTGCTGCATGAGAAATTTTGTGCCCCACTTCTCTCGTATTTTTAAAGGGTGTAAGCTCGGTGATGAGGCTGCTTTGACGTCTTTGTCATTGACCTTTTTCACAGCCCAAGTAACAGAGTGTGTAATTTCGATCGACAAATCAGTCGGTCTGATAGATTACTAATTAGTCGAAGTACATCTGGCACATACATCATCTTGTTTAAAAGACTCACAAATGACTAAGCTATGGTCATAATGCGTCCCTGTACATCTGTTGAAGTAGAGTATGCTGAGATGTGAAAAACCTTTTTATTGTGTGTTATAGTACGCAGTGTTCTTAATAGAATTTAAGACAATTGTGTTCGTTAACAGCGTTAACTGCAATCAGAGATATGTCGAGAGCAAAGGTGTTGGCGAAATTATTGTTTGAATCCTAAACTGAATGTGATGTTTGTGTATCGGACATTGCTCCTTTATATAATTCTTAGGGCTAATCGAACCACACAAGCCGCAATTATGTGGCTTACACTCAAAATGTAACGTCACCACCTATCATACTAGAAGTGTAAACCGTCGTGCAATTAACGTCTTACCGTCACCATCTCGGTCTGCCATCCCGTATTATTGATACTTTTCATTGCATGTACGGCACGCGCACTGCAAGCTATTATTGCGTTTGAAACTTGCATTTTGCGAGTATGGACTTACATGTAGTTGATGTCAATCCACCACCGAGCTGTACTGTACTTGCCATCGATTTAAGAAATTTCTCTAGCGGCATCTATACTATATCTTAATCTTAAATTTTGTATGCCAGCCAATTTTTCACAAACTTTCATTTTAACTGCTCAGTCTTAAACGCAATGAAGAGTTCCGGCATCACTAATATTCAATATTTCAGATACCTAAAAAAATGCCAAGTCGCTAGGGAAAGGTCCCGTCGCAATTTACAGGCCTATCACAACGGTACAGCGTTTCCGAATATCACATTCGCCCAACAATTTCTTTTGAAAACCACCGGCGCTGTTTTTATTTGTCGTAACCAAGCCTTACCTCTCTAATGATGAGGCATCTTGTGAAAAAGAAAATGATAGTCTAGAAGTAATGTAAAAATGGACCACCGACAAAAGCATTCTTGCTTTATAGGATAGGCGATCTAATTTTACACTTAAGACAAAAATTAGTAATCCTAAAAAAAGTGATCCTAATGTGAAAGAATGTTCAGGGGGCTATTTGTAATGGACGCAGCCTGCTTCTACGGCGACAAACCACAAGCTTTTACATAGTCTCTAATACAAATAAAGCGCATGCAAGTCAACGGGCTTCTGCTAAAAAATATAACGGTAAAAGTTGGTGATGACAGGGAATAGCGATTGTCATGATTAAAGCCTGAAATGTCGAGCATTATCGACATCGTTCGATCTATCGTACTCGTTAACAAATTAGTAAGCACGTGAAAATGAAGTTTCGGCACGTATATTCAACAACGAACATGCGATCTAAGGGATAGTAAAGAGCCCTTTTTATTAGCTTGGCGAGAAAGTCACCGAAGCAAGACATGTCCGCAGACCTTACTTTGGTAACTTTCAAAATACATATTCACCACGATGAAAGGCTTGCTTCTTACGGGACTCGCTGTCTGTCCAATAGCTAATGCCGGTACCAAAGGACATTTGACGAATGTGTGCACAAAAACCACGCACGAGCTATTTTTTTCGAGTCAAGATACTCTCCAGGAGTCCATCGAAGTTTCAACTTTGGGCTTGCTCTTTGCTCGGATAGCCCGAATCGTATATTGGTCAAATTGTTCAAGACGGGACTATCGTGCGAACAAGTCACGACCTCAGAGACAAAAGTGTTCCAAAAAGAGGAAGGACAAGAACGACAACTGGATTATATTCGCAACATTTAACTATTGTGGCGTTGTCGGCCACATATCGCTGCGATGTACTGCTCCTAAGCGAAAGGAAGCGAATTGTTATATAAGATTTGCATTATATGCTATCCTCGAAGCAGAAGTTCAAGCTTTTAAAGTCGATGGTTATAAGAAACCCGTTACCGTCTTCATCGACAATGCTTGTAGTCTTAACTGAGTATCCGAAGACTTTTTGGAGCGACTCGATCTCGAAGAAACCAAGGGTGAGATGGTGCAAGTCGACCTTGGTTTCGACCAGGTTGTTCACCGCCCCCGACGAACAGTGCACATGAAATTGCAGATACCTGGTATATTTTAACATCGATAAAGTTCCAAGTCAAGCCTATTTCTGAAAATAAGAATGTATTTATCGACATGATGTGGCTTCGTTAGTAAATTTCAGATATCAACTGAACTATAGGGCACATGTCTTCTCGCTGCAGCCAGAGCACCACGCGGCGATTTAACTAACGCCGCATAATCATCATCCGTCCAGATTGATAGCTAGACAATGCAAAGCTTAAATAAATCAGAGCTGCGAGATTCTCGATTTATTTCGGCAACAAGGCCAAGATAGCCGCCAAAGAATGACACGGCTGAATTGCTCGCCACACGTTGAGAATGTTGCTTCACGACATATGCATTGAAGGCGTCTTTGTCGTCAACCCGCAAAATACTGAAAAGGTTGAGCTCTTCAAGAATCATGGATAAGAGTCGCTGGAAGAGAATCCGGTCTATGAAACGCTACGCAAGTATGCGCACATATCTGACAAAAACTGGCGTTAGTGTTCTAATTAGATAAACAAGGACCAAGATGGACAGAAACGATGGTTTAACCAGGCATTGTTCGACCAAGTCCGTCTGCCATTTCGGCACTTATGTTGTCGAGAAGCCTGTAGGTTGGCGCATTGTACACGATTACCGTCAGCTGAAATTGATGACGAAGTTGTCGGCGATACCGATGCTGCCTAAGGCAGACATCTTTGACGCCATGCCCGGAAGCCATCAGTTTTCGTGCATGGAACTACTTAAGGGCTACTGTCAGGTTTAATTGCGTGAATCGGATGTCCCATTTACTTCAATTTGACCTCAGATGACCATGGGACTAAGCGGGAGCCCAAAACTGAATTTTGCAGGGAGCATTTCAAGATGTGAGGGATAGGATGAGATTCTAATTTGACGACATGTGCGTGTTCACACAAAGTGAAAATGTTGCACACCACAATACGGCTTTTAACCGTGTACTCACACGGTGTGAGAACGGCGCCTCTACAACAAGTTGTCATAAAGCCAGCTTTGCGTAGATCAGATCACATTCCTAGGAGACTTTGTCGGACGAAAAAGCGTCTGGATAGACCCTGACAAGATAGTGATCATCGCAGAATGGCCAGTGCTTAAGCCAAAAAAGCAAAGGAAGTGCTTTTGAGACACTACCGTCTATGTCATTAGGTCCTGCCAGGACCTCGCGCAATTTGCAAAACGACCCATCCGAGTATATCGAGAATTAACGTCTTCGAGAAGCAATAAAGCTCTCGGACGATCGACTAAGCTGCTTCACCGAGCTCAAGCGTCGCTAGGCGCGTCCATCTGCTCTAAGTCCTCCAAACTTATCGAAATGATTTGGTATACATAAATACACCTAAAACGCAAACGAGATGCTTTGTTTTGAAACGAAAGAGAGCTAAATCATCCAGTCTCTTTTACTGGTCGGAAGGTGAATCCAAAGGAGCTGAACCTCGCTGTTCGGAAGCAATAGCTAGTTGCAATTATGCATGTGCTTAGAGCATGGTGCGTCTTCTCGATCGACCTTTTACGGTCGAGCCCAACTACAAATGAATTGCGATGATCGTGTTGCAGAAGCCTGCAAATCGAAAACTAGCTCGATGGCTCAATGATCCTGCTGAAATCCAGCATTTGTTCACGTTAATACAAGTATAATATAATCATGGAGGAAACACCTCACCCAATCTGATATGTTAGTTTTCAAGAGCCAGTGGAGAAGGCTTAGAAACGCAAGATCCTGGTGACATTCAGATTGACTTGCGTAATCCACAAAGCTCATGTATGCGTGATATAGAGATCAATAGTTAATCATCAAGATGCTAGAAGAAAGTTAATGTGCCAAAGTACTCATTGCGGAACGGTATTTTCTATTATCAAACAAGGGGAAATGAGACTTCACGACTTTACGTTCCCGACGACGAAGATCTGAAGAATCGCGTCATCTGTGAGAGCCACGATTCTGTATCGACAGGCCACCCAGATATTTTCAAGACCTACTTTGCCTTATGTCAAAAGTTTTACTGACCAAACGACGAAGTACGCCCAGCGCAGTGTCAAAACTACACAATGTGTATACGGAACAATGCTAAAAAGACTAAACCGCCAGTATTACTTCAGACTCTGGATGTTCTGAGAGGTAGATGGGTTGACATTTCAATAAAATTCATCACGTCTATACCGGAGACAAAAAAGTGGTTTCGATGCCGTCATGGTGGCTGTTAATTGCTTAACAAAGGGAGCCATAATTATTGCTACGAAGACCACAGACGAATCTGCAGCAATCGCAAAGGATTTCATAAAGAATTACATGAAATATCATGGTATACCAAAGACCATTGTGTCCAACCGTGACATCAAGCTCACATCCAAGTTATGACAAGCTATTGTGTCTGCTGTTGGAACGCAACACAAATTGGCTTTGGCTTTTAGGTCGCAAACGGACGGACAAAGGAAAGAACAAACCGTTTTATTGGAGATTACCTCCGAGGTGTCGTTAACTCAAGACAGAAAAATTGGGACAATATCCTATAATTGTCGCGTAAACTTTACAATTGGAATGTCACAGGTTGAATCTATGTGCCTTACTTGCCGATGATATCGCATCAGATCCGGAATTAAAAAAGTTGGAGGGATCAGCACAATTGTTCCTACTACGTCAAGAGACGCTACTCAAGGTCGCACAGGACCAGATGAGCGAAGCACAAGAATGCATGAAGTACTATTACGGCAAGAATAGATTTGTCTAAGACTTTCGAGTTGGTGATAAGGTGCTTTAAACGGCTATAATTTGGATGTCCGTCACAAAGGTTTTGCTCAGTAGCAGAAATTCGCGGCAGAATTCTTCCGATACTCGATCGTAGAGAACGTTTTGCAAGATTCTCATGGAATGGGATGATCAAAAGAATAAAAGCTGCATAAAGTGCTTTACACTTCACTGTAAAGCCGTATCCCAAGGACCCCGAAGTGTCAGCAAAAAATGAATAAGGTCATGTTGTCCAATGGCTCCGAGGGACAACTCGTTGGAGCCATAATTGGACAGCGAAACTACAAGGGAAAAATTCAGTACAAAGCTTGGTGGCTTGGTGAAATCAAGAAGGAAACCACTTGGGAGGCCGTGAAGAATCTGAAGCAAATTTTAAAACTCATCGGCCTCTAATGAGAGTTTGAAAAGTTAAGACCTATGCTTATAAAAAAGCATCTTCTTGAAAGGGGATCACTTAGAAGTTGAACCGGACGATTCGCACTCGCTTTCTTCAAAATCATTTGACGTAACCGTCGTCACCGTCAAATTTGCCGGTAAAGGCTATTGCGCCACATTTTGTCAAAATACATAGGCATTCGTACCATTATAGGAATAGGCGATCATGCAGATGAGAATGGGCGATTATATAGTTTCAGAGGCCAAAAGGAGAAGAATGATAGCCTTTAGCATGGTAGCATCAGATGGGTGAAAAGAGATGTAGCAAGACAAGTACATTCCATTTCATATCACTTCTCAGTTTGCTTTAGGCAACTAAGACTCGTCCTCATCTAGCCAATCCGCCCCAATCGCCCAGAAAGCCTCATTCGACGGCCGACCTTTAATAAATTTCTTCCGCGACTGTTCTGTATCGAAGGCCCATTTCCCAAATCGACACTTTACTTTGAAATATAAAAATCGCAACTTTTTGAGCAGCACTCTCGGTTTAGTTCTTAAAGGTGGCGAGACAAGCCGTGACTGTCGGCGTCGACAATACAGACAACGACTTTTACGCTTGCAACTCTTCTGAGTACATAGACATTGTAGGTGCTTATAAACTTCATCAGCTCTACACTTGATCACATATAAATGGCGCGATTTAGATGCCTTTGTGTGGTTTGATACTTGCGATATTTATTATATCGGTAAGAAAATGGGTCACTGCAAACGACAACGAAAATAACCTGTTGCTTCCGAATTCGTATTTCACAAGGCGTGCATATTTAGTGCCAATGAGGTTTTGCTTGAAAAGTCTGTTCTGGGTCGTCCATGGCGCAAATATGTTTTTCGGTATTTCAGAGATGCGAATTGGGCGACGTCATCATCTTGAAGAATGGTTGGCTTGGAATTAAAAAAAAACTTACGGACAAAGGGTACTTTTCAAGAGTACAACAATTCTGGTCTTGGAGAAGCACGTGCCTTCAGCGAGCAAAGGAGTGCTGCTAAGGACGTAGCTAATATTAGTTGCGACGATTTTGCGACTCTGTGGTGGGTTGACACCGACAAACATGCAAGTCTATACTAGCAACATGCAAGTCTAAGACGCGATAGAAGCTTTGCATGCAATTTTATGCTAGCAACACGCTTTGCGCGCTATGGTACGCTCAGACCGAGTTGATACCGTTTAAACTTTATATAATTTTATTAACAGACTTTAATTTATTATTGACAAAGTTTTGGACAAGCACTATAATGAGACTTCGTGAATTTGCTTGTCATAAATTTATGATCGAAGTTGGAGCGAAACGTAAGCCACGTACTTGCGTCAACAGCCAATTCGCAAAATCTTGCGTTTAAATACCTCTAAGCACAATAACTATTTTGACATTATAAGTCCACGTAAAGCTGAAAAACACCACAAGTAGGAGAAATACCAATAATTATGCACGATGCTTTACATCTTTAATACCTGACCTCAAGCCACAAAATTCGTGGTATATTCCTGCCTTTACGGAGTTGCGATGACATTAATCAAACATTTTATTTGAAACTGACACTATTATATCAAATATTATTATATCTTTTGCCCATAATCTGGAGCTTTACATCCAATATAACACATAGATGACTAACATACAAGGAGGAGGTTAGTAAAAAAATTAGAAGTTATCACAAAAATATACCAACAGCAGCACAATTGCACAAAAAAAATGCGACAGTGCTCGGATTTCAACCGCACGTTTCCTCAGTCTTTGTCTCTGGCCGCTTCAAACTTTTTTTGTTGCGCCCATTTCGCCTCGACACACCAAGTCTCTCATCTCTGACCTCGCGAATTTTGCTGCCTGACTTGCGCTCTGCAGTTTGTGCCAACGCCTTTTGCCCTTATTCTTACAGGCGTTTCGCTCTGTTTTCCTGGAATATACCCCGGTTTTTCGACACCTAAGCGCATATTGCATTCTGATTGAGAGGACGTTAGAATCACCTCTCAAGAGCTTACGGGCTAAATCTTCTAAATTAAGTACCGCATCAAGTACGTCGTGTACCAAGGTATACTTTGCGTTGCAAAGCCTAAAGAATGAGCATTCGTGATTGCACTTTGGTCACCCGCTAAAGCTTCTGTTTGTTTGAGCGTTTGATTTTTTTTAGCACTTTAGTAAACTTGAAAAGGAAAAACAAAACACTTTTTAGCAAAAAACGGAAAAGAAAGCAAGAGAGAAGATTATAACTTGGAACAGAAATAAATAAAAAAGATAAGATATGCGTGCGGCATCCACTGCTTTATCTCGACCATTTACCGTATCAAGTCCGAATGTCCTCACCTTTAGCCGTAAACGAGCCTAGCTTCTCTTTCCAAACACTAATACGCGTTAGTTCAATGCGCTTAAGCACCAATTGCACTGACGGAATACCACCCTCTGTGGATCCCATGCCCCACGTAGATCTGATTTGGCAACAACTTCACATGTGTAAATATGGAAAGCTGCGCGCCATGCCCACCTTTACAGGATATCTCTTACTAATCATAGTAAGTTTGATTAACTTGCACGTCTTATAACTTGGCTTCTTAATTAAACCGAGAGCTAATGACTGTTTTTGGCACCGCAATACAAAATACCCATTTTTCCCTAAACGGGTCTCGATAATATATATAGTATGGCTCCCCGATATTGTCACCGACGGCACTGTCTTTGACTGGCTCAAATTCTTTGGAGCCCCTTTCACATGTATTCTTCCAACATACATACCAATAGGTGAAAAATACATCTTTCTTCGCATAAAATCAGGTTTCTGAACATTTGTTACCATAACCGACCGATCTTTTACGGGAATTCCCTCGAATTCTCTTTGGCGATAGCACGATAGAACCTATCATGTTTCACTTATCGTTCGGTGGCAATAAACACCCCTCCTTCATGGGTTTGCGCCAAGAGGAAAAGGCAAAAAAACGACTGAAGTTTGGAACGATAAAAAGTATTCCCGGCTTACCGTTTAGATTTGGTCGTCCTCTTTAAGATCTTCCCTTCTTCAGTTGCTTCAGGTAACCGTCCCTTTTTAAATAAGACAATAACCCGACTCAGATGACGCAATGTAAATTTCGGATAGCTCCTCCGCGTTTGACGATTATGAGGATGACTTGCAGCAAGAGCCGCCTAGTTTTTAGGATTAATCTCTTTTAACGGTCGAAAGCAATCTTGCACCGAAATTACGGCCGAATGCTCTGACATGGACAAAAGCGGCTTAAGATCGTCGAGTTTTATCAGCTAATTTTAGCCCAAGATGATTATGCGATTAAGGAACCGATGAGGCCAGCTTGTTATCAGGCCGATCCATTATAGCATAATATGTCTTAATAATCTAGATCCTAATATTCTCAGTTGCATTTCGACATGAGTATTTATCGATCGGCAGACGATAAGAGTTGCTAGGAAAGCAATTCGCCATACAAAAAATGCGCGAAGGCTACCTTAGTTATCCTGTTAGCCATTAATTGCGAAATTCAGTCGATTAACCAAGGTGAGGTTTTGAGTACGTCGACCTTTTTGTCAAAAGCATTGACCAATTCGTCCCTATAGAGACGAACTTAAGTTTTACGCTCATAATATTTAAAAAGATCTTGACGCAACGGTGTGCCAATCGTGAGTCTGCCGACTTTGTACTTCCGCGGAAAGTTAAGGCATCTAAAAGTCTTTCGCCTTCTTTGCTCCACGAGTCCGATTTATAAAAGTAAAAAGTTGCAACGCTACAAGACACAGCAAGCCCGTACCATCAGAAGCCGTTTAGGCGCTGTTGGCTTTATCTGCTCAGAGTTACTCATACCATGGTGCCAACAAATTATCAAGACATGGTCAAGGGAACGGTTATGAAAAAAATTCACGATGTCTCACTGTTTAAAATTCCTCGTTTAGAAGACAACCAACTGTGGCTGCTCGATTTTACAGTTTCTGCTAAGGAATCGGTTTCATTTAGTACGGTGTCAACTTTCTTACTCTAACTCAGAAGGTTTAAGATCTTGAGCCACCTTCCCATGAAAACTAACCCCTCAACTTCACTTTAAATTTAGGAGGTTAGACTTCAAGGTCTTTTCATTTAAAGTGAATAGTTTTGACCGACTAAGCATCAACATGTTTAAAGATCCTCCCTTTCGCTATCAATTTATTGCTTACCAGTAAGCGAAGCTCACTATTCTCTTCTCCCGGAAAACAAATGACTACTTTCTTCACGCAGCGGACATTATGCATGTGTTTACTGGCCTTATTAGCGAACGAGTTTTACCATAATCGCAATCGGGGTTTCCTTTCTATAGTTTGACTCGCCCCTCTGAAAACCAACACTCATCACACAGCAATATGCCATTGACCCACTACTGAGTAATCGGTACTTGGTTGTAGCGTCACAGCTTATCATTTAGCAAATATTTTTTTATATGGTCAACGGTTACGGTAGATATAGCGACCGATCGATAATTTTAAGCGCTCTACACCGCTACTTTATTACTCTGCCTACCATTATGTATTCCCATTAAAGGGAGTGGTTTCATTATTGCTATGGATTCCGAACTCGATCGAGCCCGTTTCTCTCTCAATTACAATGAAAGTGGGAGAATATTGCTTCTCGACACAATCTTTAGGTTTACTGATTCTTTGGCGTCTAGAAAATTCTTCAACACTGAAATGTACTGGATTCAACTTATAAAACGGCATCGACTATTGCCTTCCAATTATAGACTTTAACGATAAATTGTTCGCTCGATTAAGCACGTTTTCAGATCGAAAGTTTTGTTAACCACGTCGCACTTGATTTATTAGATTTATCGCGTAGAACTATTTACGATAAGGCACCATTAAATGCCCACCTCGATTTCTTCCATATGAGGACATTAGCCCCGTTATCGACCCCACCCACAATCCAGGATGTATATTAAGCGAGCACACGCGCTGCGGCTATACTTTCCGAAGTGATATTTGCTTAAACGTGCAACGTCTGCTTAATCACGTGATAGCTCGCGTTTTGTAAAATTGAGCGTCGGTTCGTTATTCCTCCAAGTGACTTGATTGTGTTTTACTATCAGAAAAGTAGCCAAGGTTTTACTGACTGTAATATTTTACTATGAAAGCTCAAGTCGGTCCAAAAAGTAGTTCTATGCATGATTTATCGCGAAATTTCCTGGCAACAGAGCTTATGCCTTGTAATGTTTTGGTCAACAGACCTACAACAAATTTGCGGGACCCAGACGTAGTCATTTCGACTCTCTGTGATTCTTGGGGCGATTTGTTCTAGTAAATATTGAAGAGTTTTAATATTAAGCCCAAAGGCCTCACCTTTAACAAGCTCCAGTCTATATGCAACACAACAACCGAAGACTCAACACTTTCAACACTCATCATAGGACGCGACAATTCCAGTTAACGACCTTTATTAGGCTAAAAGCACACGGCTCGTGGAAGAGCTCGAGACTGGATGACTTGTCAGCCAAATACTATTAATTTTATCTTCTATGTGGGTACTGGTGCACACATTGATATATGCTTTTCAATTCAGGCTTTGACGATTATTAATTCCTAACGCTTACCTGACCTTTTGCACAAGGATTGAATCCCAAAGACTACAAGGACACCATGTTCGAAAGCGTTGGCATACCGGCTTAATTAATTTTCTCTGCGTTCTCAGAAATTAGACTTGTTTCCGGTCGGGATAGTTTTTCAAGCGCTACGTTGCTTCTTGGAATTTGAAATCGCCACAGCAATTGTGATCTACGACCCCTGCTAATGCCAATTGCCTCGATTCGTGCAAAGGCTTTTGACAAAGTAAACTGGCGAGCTTAAGACCTCCTTTTTCACCTGTGGGGATTTGGTCGAAATTCTAACCCTGGATTTGGACATTTGTACGTTAAAAACACTGATTATGGTCCTAAATAACTTTCTCGCTCACAATTCTCTGGTTGGTGGGCGGGCGTTTGCAAAACAGACACGCTATTATCAGGTCTCCTTGTTCTATCTATATAAACCATACTGTTCTATCATCGGTGTATTGTCCAAGGTGTTTCACTCAACATCCAGGACAAAACTCTTCAAGTAATCAGCTTTGCTGACGATGTTACTGAAGTTGGTTATGTTGCCCATACGGCTTGAGCTAAATCGCAACTGGCATGCAAGAAAACAAAGAAAGCTATAATTATACTTCATCCCAGTCGTAGACCGACTTCAGTTTTTTTACATACATGACGCAGCCTTATGCCTATAGTTAAATTAAACGGTGAGTAAAATACCTTCATGAGCATTTTGTCGGACCCTATTGCGGACTAAACGTACAGCCTAATCATCTGCTTCTCCGGATTAAAAGTGCTGTGTGGCTTTGTGCCAGAGAGCATCTTACTAGGTCAGATTACATTACTGATACTACAATATACTTTATGTAATTTCTCGAGCGTTCAAATGTTCTAGGCGCTTCAGAGCCCACACCTTGCAAGGTCGAATTGTGCAATCGAACCAATGATACAGTCTATGATGTGGCATTTCTTGAGTATTCAAATGATTCTAAGGAAGATTTAAACTTTCTGATCGTCCTGTGAAAAATGCAGTAACACGACTCAACGTCAGCCTCACATGACGCAATTTCGTAAGGCCACATCCACAGCAAGTGACACTTCGTGCCGTGCACTGTTGAGAACTCCGATCTTAACACAAATGTTTGGCCCTACAAGCTGGTGTAGCAAGAATCTGTCAAAATGAACTGGTCAAGCTTTTCCAGCTTGATTCAATTCATCAGCTTATTCAGCATTGCAGACAAAGCATCGGTTCTCCCTCCTAAGTGTTTCATTCCAGCACAAGCCGTCTTCGATTTTGCTCTTCAAGGTCATGGCGCTGGCTTGGACTTTCTGTATATGCCCTTTCAAACCTTTACGACTTTGAATCGCGCTAAGAAGGTGTTTTGCACTATTGGCAAAGCTTTAATACAAATCAACCGAAATTGGGACAAAGCCAGTAAACATCAATTTGGTCTTTACTAAATTAGCTTGGCCGATACAAAGCAAGTTTTTCTTCGCTTTACTTCAGGACGGGAACGTTTGGCATCACTTCATTGTAAATCTTGCAGTAAATGTCCCACCACGGTGTCTACTGCCTCCCTTTATCAAATGGATATTTGCTACTACGTCCGTTGGGAGTAAAAGTTATTTTTTGTATTATAAACTCAAAGTTATCGTCAAGGAAATTATTGCGTTATTTACTCATTCGATGTTCCATTCAAAAATTTCGAATTTGTTTCTTAAGACGTTATGCATAAATCGTCACAAGGCAATCATTGATGCGCCTTGCCTTTGATGTATGGGCGTTTTTTTATATTATCTTAGCAATAATACACTTTGGAGATGATACCGACTTATGATGTTTTTTACATAAAGTGTTGGCATCTTAGCCTGATATACCGGCAGCAAGTACCGTAGATTTTCTTCGAAAAAGGTTGGGGTGACGCCCTCCTTCCAAGCGCGGCGGCTAAATGCTCGCGCGCTTCGGGCAGGTGCACTCGGGCAGCTGCAGGTCTCTAACGAGTCTCACCCTCGACGCGACGGTCTCCAGCACCAGGGCGCCACCTGAGCTCTTACCAAGTCGAAGATAAACAAAAATAATGGAAGACCCTCACGACCTCGGTGCTGGCTGCACTGTCCGCCGAACGAGACCCGACGTATGCGGACACCACTCTATGCCGTGGACAAGCCAGACTGAGCCTAGCACGTGCATAACTTGGCATCGCGATAACGTAATACATTACACATTACAATCAGAATCTACAACTTGCTGAAATAAGTGGCGCTTGACACAGTAATGGTTTTAAAGCAGGCGAAATTACTTTATCAATCCCGACGCATAATTACTTTGTCGTTCTGATACAATGAATGTAGGACACTGGGTTTGCGATTCAAGAGAGCGTTTTGAACGTGCTTTTGAGTGTGCATACATGAGTTGTGCTGCCACGACGTAAAAATTATTGCAATATAATCCATCTTTTGCAAATTTGAGCATTATCTTACTCATCAGCGCTGATGGAAGCTTACGACAAGCTTTGAATTAACAGATAGCATTGAGGAAAGTGGTCATGATGATCAGAATGAACTTCGGCGTTGTTTGTCACCTAATCGATATCTAACTAGTTCTATCTGCCTAGTTATGACATATTCACCAGAATTTGTAGTCGATAATGAGTTCGTCAGCGACGGTCTTACGCGTATATCCAGCGACCACAGTGCCTTATAATATTTCAAAGCGCGGCAATATGCTACGAACAAATTCCACATATTAATCAGCAAGAAATTTTATATTTTCTTGAGTACTATAACAGGGAAATTGCGCACAAACGGTACTAAATTGACGGGTTCGACTCCTGGCCCAACATTTATTTTAATTAAATGTATTGCCGGTCGCCTACAATAGGGATTGTCAACGCAAGCGGTGATTAGCTGTTGATCTTACTTCGTCGGCAAAAAAGGTTACATAAACGTTTTTATAGGTTACATAAACGTTTTTATAGGTTACATAAACGTTTTTATAGGTTACATAAACGTTTTTATGTAACCTTTTTGCCGACGAAGCAAGATTAACAGCTACTCACCGCTTGCGTTGTTAGTCGCCTTTATTCGCACGAAAAGAAATGTACATTATCCTTTAACAAAATACAATCAGCATCGCCGCTGTCATTAATATTACAAAGCCGCTTTTCGGACTTGATATGCTCCTCATCTTGCTGTATTTCAGCTGCGTATTAGTCTTGACCGCGTTTTATCAGTCTCTATGAATAAACCATTGGCTTTTCCCAAGCCGCTTCTACAGAAGCGACGTGCCTTGTTATCGTTATTATTATTCATCACAACTCTCTTACCACAAAGTTCCTCACTAAGATGCAACCAGCCAGCGATCGCACTACGCATTGCTTATCGACTCGAATACCGCAACAAAGTTAGTATTCTACCTTTGTACTTGCCCCACAATGTGTAAGCACCAGTCGTCGATGTTTGCCTACACTTTGTAGCGATGTAGGGTTCAATGTTCGCAATTTCTTTATGCGTATGGTCCTCTTGGTGATCAACTCTCTCATTCATTGTCGGCCAAGAAGTTGCTGCTCGAGTCGCTAGACTCTGTCGTCCCATATCTGATCGTGCGGTATACAACTAGACATAGCATTGTTGTTTCTTTTCATGCTTCTAAACCGTGTGAATTCATGTTGTGGGAGCGATGCATTCTCAAGCGTCAATTTCATACTAGTCTGACACTTGAGAGTCAAAATTGTTGATGTATTTGACTACGGTTGATCTTATAAACTTGCTCATACCACCAGTAAAAGTGTAGCAAGAAATTAAGTCGTGAGAGCTCTTCATCCAATATCACATTTCAATTTGCTTTGAGCAACAAACACTCTTCCTACAACCTCGCCCCGCCCGCGCCTCAGCCTCAGCTCGTCCGACAGCCAACTTTAATCAGCTTCCCCCACGACTGTGTTTCATGGTAGCACTTGTCGTGTCAAGTTCAAGACTTCAAGGCGAGGGTGCTCATGGTCACATAGGAAGAATCGAGCCATTCTGTGATTATTGGTACGGGCCACATAGTGGGCAGTATTAGATTACAAAGGGATTGTCTTTCAGCACAGTATCAACGTTCAATGGATAGTTTGTGTGGTTGCACAATAGTGTGGTACATACATCTTGGAACTTCTTCAGTGGGCCTGTGATTTTGTGTTTTTGCCTTTTGGTGAATTTCAGTCCCGTTTCTGAAAACACGGAAAATAACTTCCAGATAAGTTACTCACTTGGCTTTGCTTGATCTACATTTAATACTACTAAGCTGTTTCGTTTGGCTTTTTGTATGGGAAACAAAAGACACGTAGCCCACAACCCGTTCATCAAAACCACTGAGCTCTTAACGAGCCGCAACAAAAATCTCGACAAGCTGCGAAAAGACTTGTATTTATCAGCAATAATGCAGCTGAAGCTTGTCCAACTTACTCGAAACGAAATCTCGAATTGTAAGGACTCAGATGCCAGAAATTAGTGCACGACATCATTCAAAACCTTAAGCGCCGTATTAAGCAAACCCAAGAGCTTTTGAGATGTTGAATAGACCACTTTCTTTACTTATACTGAAAGCGTAGACTGTGAAACAACATTTTATCAGTTTCATTTTTAGTCATGAGATTTTATTAAGGTCTAGTCGATTATAAAAAGAGCGCTGAGAAGCCCAGCAATTACTGCCAATTATCTCGTCTACAGAGCCAAATAAGTGCTCTCGACGATCACGAAACTTCTCGGCCAACGTCGCGCTAAAGATTTAGAGCGCCGACTCCACAAGATGCAGCAAGTGCCAATGGCCAAGCGGATTTAACCGTTCAGCCCTATGTTGCTCCGTCTGCAGCGACAGGACAAGGCACACTGTCCATGCAGCAGTTACTGTTGTATCTCACTCAGCAGCAACAGCAACATCGAGTTCAGGTGCAAGCTAAAATGCAAGCTCGAATGCAACAGACTAATGAGCTCTTCGAGTTTCTTGTTGCAACAAGAGGCGAGCAGAAGAAGATAAATCCTCCTGTAAGAGAAGTTTTTCTAAGATATTGAAATGTGAAACTTTGCCTCGGAACACTATAACGCTAACAAGTGTCACTGATGACAACAGTGTCGTCCAACTTTGTGACGCTAATCTCAATCATCAAAAATATTTGTACTAAGTTGATACCGTGCCTTTATCGCCGAAGGCAAGCGCATAAACGTGCACAAGACCTGGGCACTGTTTAAAACCTAATTGCGCGTACGCTTCATGCCTAAGGATTTTGGGTATGATTTTTGTCTCTCAATTCCAGGACTTGATGTTCCAAGCTGAAATTAAAACTAGTGAATTGAAAAAGCAGTTCTTTTCCAGAATGTGTTACGGATAGAAACCTACAAAAAAGATCAAGGAAGAGCGTCTTAGTACTATCCAAGACGTCATTGCACTTGCCTCCAATTACGAGTTTGCCCATTACTCGGGCAGGCCAAGTCGTATATCGTCCAAGACGGTGCCTACAAAAATCACGTTATCGAGCGAACAAGTCACGACCTTAAAAGCAAAAGCGTTTATAAAAGGAGGAAGGACAAGGACGAGAATTGGACCGAAACGGCAACATATGACAATGTATGTTGCCAGCCACATATCGCCCCAATGTACCGCTCCCAAATGCAAAAAAGCGAACTGTTAAATTAAATGTGCGCTATATGCGATCCTCGAAGCTGAACTTCAAGCGTTTAAAGACATAAAACAATATAGACCCGACACCGTCTTCATTAAGAATGGATGTAGTATTAATAGTGTATCTGATGACTTGGTTGAGCGACTAGTGTTCGATGTAACCAAGGGTGAGATAAAAATTAACCTTGGTTACGACCAAGTTGCTCACCGCCCTTAACAAACGGTGCACATGAACTTGCAGATACCTGGTTTCTCTTACATCCATAATGGCCACCAAGGCCGTCAAGGAATGACGCAAATAATTTTTCCTCGCTAGTTTTTGAGAATGTTTAGTCACGACAAAAACATTACTGCTGTCTTTGTCGTCAACCCTCATGATTTTTGAAAAGCTGATCGCTTCAAGAATCAAAGATGGGAATCGCTTAAGGAATTTCCAGCGTATGGAACGCTGCACAAGTTTGCAAACACAGAATTTCGCACAGAACTTCAAGGTGAGACACCTCCAATACTGAAAGGCAATGAGAACAAAATTTCGCTCAAGCCTGGTAACAAACCGATATCCGTCAAACAATTTGTACCAGAGTCTTGAACAGCAAGGGACAATTCAAGAAAGGACCGAAGAGAGAATTCAAGCAGTCATTATTCGACCAGGTACATCTGCCTTTTTGGCACCGACGTTTTGTATCAAGAAACGTGTGGGTTAGCTAATTGTGTATGGTTATCGTCAGCTTAACCTAGCGACGATTTCGCCGGCGATACCGATGCCGCGTAAGGAAGACACCTTTGACGCCATGTTCGGATGTCATTAGTTTTTGGTGCATGGGCCTACTTTGATGTTACTATCAGTTTAAATTGCGTGAATCAGATATCCTGATTGCCGCTTTTTCAACCCCAGATGGTCTATTTGATTATCTAGCCACTTCCGTGGGACTGAGCGGAAGACCGGGTACGGTAAACCGGCTTTTGCAGAGAATATTTTGAGATGGAAGGGATGTGATGGCTATCTACTTCGACGACATCTACGTGTTTACACAAAATGAAGATGTCGCAGACCACGTAGCGACTTTAGACCGTGTACTTGAACGGTGTGAAGAACAGCAACTTTGCATCAAGTAGTCAAAGTGTCAGTTCTGCGTGGGTGAGATCCCATTTCTAAGAGACTTTGTCGTCCGAACGGACCCCGACAAGATCAAGATCATCACATAATAGCATGTGCCCGAGACAAAGAAGCAATCGGAGTGCTTTTTAGGCACTACACTCTATGTCTCAAGGCTTTGCAAGGACCTTGCGCAATTTGCAGGACCACTCCGCGACAGTGTTTTAAAAAAAATGTCCCCGAGAAGCGATCGAGATCTCGGACGATTTGCTACGCTGCTTCACTGGACTAAAGCGTCGCTTGACAAATCGACCTGCTTTTAGTATTCCCAACTTTCGAAACCATTTAATTCACGAATGAACGCCTCGAACTTTGCGAGAGAGGGACTCTTGTTGCAAAAGGACGGGGAGCAGGATCTTCCAATTGATTATATACTTGTCGGAAGATGAAGCCAGCCGAGTTGAACAACCCTATTCGTTAGCAAGAGCTCCTTGCAAGTATGCATGCGCCAAAGTATGGCGTGTGTATCTCTCGATCAATTAATTACGGTCGAAACGGATCACAAAAGTATTGAGATGATCCTGATGCAGAAGACTACGGATCGCAGAGTAGCTCGATGGCTCATTGAGCTTGCTGATTTTTCAGCCTCTATTTAAGTGGATCTCCGGTGAAACTTTCACCGTGGCTGTTGCACTGTCACGCAATCCAATATTCGATAGTAAAGCTGCCCAAGAAAGCTTGCAAGAGCTTTCGGAAGCGGCTATGAACTGCGACATCGGAGCGACAATAACAACGAACAAGGTTACAGTTGCTCAATCTGCAAAGACGATATTAGAGTGGAATAGAGATCTACAGTACATCATTAAGAAGCTGAAAAAAAGAAGATGATGTGTCAAAGTACTCACTGCAGGATGGTATTTTGTATTACCAAACTGGCGAAGATGAGACGCCACGACTGTATATCCCGAACGACGAAGATCTAAGAAATTGCGTCATCAGTGAGAACCATGATTCTGTATCGGCAGGCCACCCAGGATTTTCACATGACGCATCTAGACGGACGTCAAATGTACTGCTGGCCAAAAATGACGAAGTGCAGTCAGCGCTATGTCAACACATGCGAAATGTGTCAGCGCAACGAGGCTAGGCGGACAAAATCGCCAGGATCACTTTCAGTTGAGTTCATCGTGTCTTTACCGAAATTTTTATTGCCGTCGTGGTGAAAGTTGATCGCTCAACAAAAAAGGCCACGTTCATCAATACGAAGACAACGGACGATACGGAAGAAATAGCAAAGGTCTTCATGCACAGAATATATGAAGCCCTGTGGCATACCAAGACCATTGTATCCAACCGTGACACCAAGTCTACATCCAAGTTATGGCAAGCACTCGTGTCTACAGTGGGAACGCAACAGAAATTGGCTTCGGCCTTTAGGCCGCAAACGGATGGACAAAAGGAAAGATTTAACCGTTTTATTGGAAATTTTGTCCGAGGTGGCGTCAATTCAAGACAGAACGATTGGGACAATATCCTTTAATTAACACGTAACCTCTGCAGTTCAAATGTCACAGTCTGAAGCTATGTTCCTTATATGCCGATGATGTCGCATCAAATTTAGAGATTTTTAGTTTAGAAAATCAGCATAAGAGTTCCCACTACGTAAACAAAAGTTGCTTAAGGTTGCACAGGACCGGTCAGACGAAGCACTAGAACGCATGAAGTACTAACATGACAGAAATAGACTTGTCCGAAACTTCCAAAATGGCGATATGGTGTTTTTGAACGCAAAGAAATTGAATGTCCGTCACAAGGGTTTTGCTCCGTCGAGAAAACTCGCATCAAGATACATTGACCAATTCCCAATCGTGAAGAGAGTTAAACGAGATTCCTATAAATTATGATTATCGAAGCAACTGAAGCTGCACCCAGCGTTACACACTTCCGTGTTGAAGCCGTAATTTAAGAGCCCCAAGCTTAGACTAAAGAGAAATGAGGTCATGTTGGCAGATGGCTCCTAGGGACAACTTAATGAAACCATAATTGGACATCGTAAGAACAAGGCAAACATACAATACGAAGTTTGATGGCTTGGTGAAACCAAAAAGAAGGAAGCCACTTGGGAATACGTGGAAAATCATAAGCAGATTTCTGAACTCATTAGCCTCTATTGGGATCCAGAAAGATGAGCCCAATCTTTTAAAGTAGGCATCTTTTTGAAGGGGGGTCATGATACGTAACCGTCGTCACCGGCAGTTTTGCTGGTAACGGATTTTACGCAATTTAATCAAAATATCCTCAAAGCACATACGTATTAGAACTATCCATAGGAATAGGCGACTATACAGTCTCCGACCAGAAGACAGTCCAGATGTCGCATAGTCATTGGGAACCAAGAAAGCTTGTTCGTTGAGTGTACTTTGGATGTGTAAAAAGCCAGATGAAATAAAGAAGAATAGTAGCGTTTGGAGTGGTAGCAAAAGATGAAGTGAGCCATCAGTTAGGCAGTAGCAAGAAAATAAGACGTACGAGCACTTCATCTAAGATCATTTCACAATTTGCTTTAAGCAACGAGTACTTCTCCTTTTTTTAAGGCTTCGCCTTACCGCGCCTCAGCCTCATCCGACGACCGACTTTAATCAGCTTCCTCTGCGACTGTGTTACAACCATTTCATGAGCAGGAAAAAGATGTACGACGCTGACGTTGCGAGCGAGTATCCCGATGCAGAGAATAAATTCTAGTTTTTAATCAACACTTTTGGTCGTTTCCATCTAGACGCTTTTTTAATAAGTTGTGGAGTTTGCACCGCGAGGATATAAATAACCTGTTTCAATACTTATACTGCCGACGACGAAGCAATCTTGCGATCATTATCTGCTTGCTCCTATCCGTGTCATCGCCTTATTTGTTCGAACTTACATAAACTTTATTCCCCTACCAAAAGAGATTACTATCTCTCCTCGTCATCGTCCTCAATGTCCACTACTACGTTTATCTTACGACAACATTCCTCACTACGATGCGAGTAGCCAGCGATGGCATTGCGCATTGCATCATTCACCTGAATACCGCAACAGAGCTGGCGTTTCATCTGTATAATTATGCCGCGATAGCTGTCTAAATCTTGTAGCGACGTAGGGTTAATGCTCGCAGTATTTAAATGTTACCTCTTTTTATTATTTTCTCTTGGCTGGCCATGGTTTTGTTGCTCGAGTCGCTAGGCTCTGTCGTATTGAGCGGCAAATGAATAGCGAGAGCGTTGTTGTTGTTTGCTTGAATGACTTATCGAAGCTATGACATTCTTCGTCTTGGGAGCTGAGGAGTTTTGTGATTGTTATTTTCACTGTTTGAAGTTGAAAGCTTCAGGATCCAATTTGAAGGCTGAGAGTCGCGAGGCAGACCCTTGACTAAATCTTTACGGTCGTGGCAGAAGTTGAAAAATAAATCGTACATGACGATCAACTTCACAGCATAGGCCTTCTTCAAATTCTCCAAATTATTTGGCAGCATCTTGTTTCCATCCCCCAGTAACTTCTTCAAATCTGAGCTCAGCAATTGCTGCAGTTTTTCCAGGCTCTGGATGTCTGCGATTTTTCTGAATGGTGAGTTGGCTATTTTGTTGTTCGGACTTGAGTTACTTATATATCGGACTACTGTGAGCATTGTTGCCGTCTCTTGTATATACTGGTGAAATGGCAGGTTGAAGGCCTTGAGGAACGCTTCGTGGACGTTTACTATCTCGCCAGTAATTTCGAAATCTTGAATCAATTTGGGACCTTGCGCGATATCATTGGTCCAATCTTTGGGTCCGCTTTGACGATTTACTTCCGTGGGATGTGATGATTTGGAATATTCTTCAAACAAGAACAAAAGTTCTTTGACTGACACTAAATCCTCTCGCATAAAACTTTCGTCAACGTGTTCGTTCTTGTCGAGCTGGAACGCCTTCTGATTAATTGGCTGTTTGTTATGTCGATCACTTGGAGCTTCGGCGTTAACCGTGGAACGGCCTGAAGATGCGGGTCGGTAGTCGTGACGTTTTAAAGAAATTGCAGCATTTTCCATGATGGCTGTCGGATGTTTTTCATCCAGTCTTTTCGCCAAAACGGTTGGTATATTGTTTGCCACCAACACTGGAGATTCATCAGGATCTGGTGGTGCATGCAGTACTTGTCCAACCACTTTGTTTGGTGTCGAGACGATGCGCTTCCCCTTGCGCTTGTTGCTTTTTAAATGTTTCACATTCTTTGGAGCTGCTTCGATTGCATTTGCTTCTTGACGATTTAGGGCCGTAGGATGCTCAGATTTATCAAACACGCGCAAAAGTTGATCGTTCGATATCAGATCTTTTTCCCGTAATTTTTTTTTCTCGTCAAGCTGTTCGTTTTTGTCGAGCTGTAACGCCTTTTTAGTGGTCAGCTGGTTGTCAAAGCGACCGTTGGAAGCTTCAGCTATAATCGTGGAAGGGTCTGAAGGGGCGGGTCGGTAGTCGAGCTCGTTTACAGACCTTGCAGCGTTTTCCGTGATGGCTGTCGGATGTTTCGTCTGCCGCCTTTTCGCCATTTCTAATGGATTTTTGTTTTCCACCGCCATCAAAGATATGTCTGAATTTGGTGGAGTACGCACTACTTGTTTAACCACATTATTAGGCGTTGGGGCGATGTGCTTGCGCCTGTTGGTTGTTATAAGATTTAAGGCCTTCGAAGCTGCATTGATCGCACTTGCTTCTCCCTTCGTTCTCATCACATTATCCGCAGTCATAAAGTCTGATCTTTTAAAAGTCGTCAAGAAACTGTTTGGAGCTGAAGGCGTGCGCTCTTCATCGTCCGCCGAGAGCATCAAGTCGTTCTTTGGGTTATGACTTTCTCGAAGAACTCGACTCCGCGACATTTCACCAATTGTGCCATCGGACGCCATGAAGTCATTGTCAGGTCTTTGTTGAAGCTCATACTGGTCAGACTCAGCAGCTGATTGGCTTCCAGCCGCGACGAGAAGCGCGATAGCCACGGAATATGCGCCGCGCATGGAGATGTCGCTGCTGCACCTGATATACCGGTATCTGTGGGCAGCAAGTACCGTATGTTTTTATCATTCCAATAAAAATGTGTGGTTCCTGAACGATGGCACGTGTGCTATCTCCTTCTCCAGAACTTAAATTAGCTGCTTTCACTTGTTTATTAAATGCGCTGCACAATATTTTAAGCGTATCTCTCGCGGTTACATTTGAGGATAAAACTAACTGCACTGAGATTCGGTAAATATATTTGCAGAACGAGCCATCAAGCAGAAGTTGGTAAGGCAATGTGTCTTTTTAAAAACGGCTCGTTAAATTGTGACTCGTCGGTATGTTAAACAAGACATATACCCATACCGCTCGGGAAAGGTTGAAGTGACGCCCTCCTTCCAAGCGCGGGGGCTAAATGCTCGCGCGCTTTGGGCAGGTGCTCTCGGGCATCTGCAGGTCTCTAACGAGTCTCACCCTCGACGCGACAATCTCCAGCACCAGGGCGCCACTTGGGCTCTTACCAAGTCAGGGCTAAATAAATTAATGGAAGACCCTCACGACCTCGGTGCTGGCTGCACTGCCCGCCGAACGAGACCCGACGTATGCGGACACCACTCTATGCCGTGGACTAGCCAGACTGAGCCTAGCACGTGCATAACTTGGCAATGCGATAACGTAATACATTACATTACATATACCCATACCCAGATAACAAATGCCAGCTTAGCTTGCGCAAGTGGGTGACATTTGGCAGACATCTTCCGACACATATTATACAGCTACATGGAAATATGGTGAGTGGGTGTCACTCAAGATATTTGACCATTACCTCGCCCTGTCATATAGTATACCTTTGCAAAGGAAATTAAAGTGCAGCGGAGGGTGGAAGTCGCGATCCAGGATCGTTGCGAAGCTGTAGATTCAATTTAAAGCTCTGTGGGCGCTGTTAAACTGACATGAAGCATACATTAATGCACTTTGACGGAACACTTAAATCAAGCTGAAAGTCTGAGCTCCATTTTGTATTTCGGAAATACACAAATTTGTTTTTCGGAAAAGGTTGGGGTGACGCCCTCCTTCCAAGCGCGTGGGCTAAATGCTCGCGCGCTTCGGGCAGGTGCTCTCGGGCATCTGCAGGTCTCTAACGAGTCTCACCCTCGACGCGACAGTCTCCAGCACCAGGCCAAACCCCCTTCCACGCCCTTAACCGCGCCGACCGCATCCGGATTGGCTCCTTTAATGTGAATTCTCTAGGTTCGAAGCGCATGAAGCACGAAACACTCCCCGAAGATCTCCGGCGCTACGCGTCGATATCCTTGGCCTCCGAGAAACCAAGATCTACGATAGAGGTGAGCACCGCATTGATGACTTCCTTCTAACCCTTAAAAAAAACCAAGCCAAGACCGAAGTCACCGAAATCCGCCGCCACTGCAACCCGTTGGGCGCCACTCGACACGCCCGATCCCGAGAAGAAACCTGGCGCCACACTAAGAAGCTCGGAACACTCTTCGGCGATATTGAAGATCTATCCCGACGCAAGTCCCTGGCCACCCTCGCGCTCCACCGCCTCTGGTCCGTCTGGCTCCGCCCCACGCTCATCTCACTTTAGACCCGCATTCGATTGTACAACACCTACGTTCTACCGATTCTGCTGTACAACTGCGCCACCTGGGCTCTTACCAAGTCAGAGCTCCACGGCCTCGAGAGTTTCCATCGCCGCCAGCTTCGCTACGCTCTTGGCTATCGCTACCCCCGACACATTTCGAATGCAAGACTCTACGACCTCTGTGATGAGCGGCCGCTGAGACTACGACTGACACAAGCTCGCTGGCGCCTGTTTGGCCATGTACTTCGCCGCAATCCCGACATTCCAGCTAACCCTTCAGATGCGTGCCTACTTCTTCTCCACCACAGCAAAATGGCGCAGACGTCCCTGCACCACGCTCCCCTCAACACTCGACCACAACCTTGTTTCCCGTGGCTCCGGCTTTCGACTCCGGATAGCACAAGACCTCGAAGTGGTACGTACCCTTGCACAAGACCGAAAGAAACGGAAGACCCTCACGACCTCGGTGCTGGATGCACTGCCCGCCGAACGAGACTCGACGTATGCGGACACCACTCTATGCCGTGGACTAGCCAGACTGAGCCTAGCACGTGCATACCTTGGCAACGCGATAACGTAATACATTACATTACATTACATTACACAAATTTGTCAAAAACAGTACCTTTTGATTTTAATGTTCCGCTTCTTGTCATACCATGTATACCTGCTATCATGTGACATAATGGTCAAGTGCAGCTGGCATTTCAAATTGTTAAAAATGTTTGTAGTATGTTGCTTGTCGAAGCGGTTTTATGACGCTGTGTATAATTAATGCGTATGGTAGAAGCTAGCAATTTTTTTTTACGAAGTCCGACTTAAGGTACATGATATGCATTGTGCCTTGTTTAGACAACTAGCTACACACTAACATAATACATGGGTGACAAACGTACTGAAATTCGATCTTGCACTACAATTTTGCCTAATGATTTCCGTCATTTTAAAGCTTGTCTCGCGCTCCCAACAGCTAAGTCGAAGCCTTGATTTATAATTGGTGGTTATATTGCGTAAATTCTGAAGTCGTGCAAGTACAGCTCATGTACGAACACTCGAAATTTAAATCCAAGATATATAACACTCAAAATTTTAGACCATGACATGAAGCTCTGCCACTTCAGGCTGCAGCACATTTATAAAATCGATCGTTGGAAAGACATCAGCAATTTCACCTCCTAAGTATTAGTTAAGTATCAAACCGACGCTCGAAATTGCATTCACACGATCTAAATCCAAACAATTTAACAGAATATGTCTATTTGTTTGCCGCACGATCAGCTATAGAACGAGAGCCTAGCGACTCGAGCGGCTAAATCTAGGCCAATCATGAGAAAACAAACTAAAAAAGTCGCTTGTTAAGTAAGAGGAGAAGCTGCGAGGCAAAGAGGAACGACTGACGCTTACGTATCGCGGCACGAGTATGTAGGTGAGATACCAGCTTTGTTCGCTGGCTAGTCGCGTCGTAGAGGAGCTTTGTCGAAAGTTGGACGTGGTGAGCAATGGAGAATGATGACAAAGAGGGTGTTGCGACATCACATCTACAATGGCGGCTCGACAGTTCAGCCGATACTAAAGGAGACAAAGACATGGTCGCGACTAGATGTATGCAGGTCGTGCAGGGCGCGGCTGAAATACTGCGAGCTCAGGAGCAATTAAATTGTGAAAAGCTGCTTCGCGGTCTAAGTGGTGATGGTGAGCGCATTCTGTCGGGCAATAAGTATATGAGCTCGAGCGAAGATGGCAAGGTAAGTTGTGATTTATAGAAAGTTTTCTTTTGTCTTGATTTTTTGTGGGGATACAAATTTGATTTAATTAGACGAGTTTACTAGTAGATAAACGACTTATAAAACCAACTATTGGTAGCAAAGCTCACTTTTGAGCCTTAACTCGTACTATCCCTAAATGCTTTCTGTTTTGTCTTCTTTGAAGATATTGCTTGCATATTTGTTGGCTAATTAGTTCTTTCGTCAGAAATGAGAACATGACAAGCTTAAAGTAACAAGATCATACACTCCCCCATCAAGACTTAGTACCCCTTGAGTCTATACACGTCAAAACGCAGGATGTAAACCTTCTGTACATCGTAGGTATTCGTTGTGAATCATTGTTGAAATAACACCGCTGACTGCATGTGTAACAGGCGGATATCGTTACATTTATTACGAGTACGTCACAGTAAGTGGTCACACAATAGTAGCCGGTCATTGGTCTAGATAAATATATTCACTTCGGTTTTTACTTTCTATTCAACAGGTTAACAGCCGCAACAAGCCTTACCTCACAAGCAACGCCCTCGCCCACTATGTCTAACAAGCTCATCAAATTCCTCCTGGGAAGTGGTAGCTATTACTGCTGGGAATTCAACATGAAGATGACCCTGGCGCGGAAGGGTCTCCTGTGACACATCATGACCGTCAAGGAAGAGAGTGGCGTCACGGAGACGTGGCTGGTTAGTGATGCCAAGGCGTTCGGCATCATAGCTCAAGGCGTTGAGATTCAGCACCGGACCAAGATTCGGTCGGCTACGCGCGCTATGGAGGCTTGGGGAACCCTCCACAATTTCTACAATCGCTCGCCTCTTCACAATCGTGTTGTGATGACTCGTCGACTACACGAATTCAAGATGGAATGTGGGACCTGCATGACAGAGCATCTGGACTCTTTTGACGAGTTAGCGGTGGGACTTCAGACTACGGGAGAGCCAATTGATGATTCACGCCGGCTGGTGGTTATTCTCGGCAGTCTATCTTCGGAGTATGACTTGATTTCATCGATCGTGGAAAATTACATTACGCTGATTGAAGTCAAGGAGAAGCTGCGCAAGGAATCAGAGAAGCTGCAGAGGAAAAAATCTCTGGAGGAAGCGTTTCACGTTAATGAAAATACTAGAAGATTCAAAGGTGGACGGAACAATGGACGAAAGGGTGGTCCTCCACGCAATAACGGCGGATTCAAGGGCAAGTGCTTTAACTGTGACCAATTTGGACACATGAAGCGGAACTGCCCGGCCGGTAAAAGATTCAACAGCGACGACACGGTGTTCGCTGTTGGTGAAGGGAGGACATCAGGATGGCTGATTGACAGTGGAGCAACTTTTCACATGACCTCACACAGGAAGGACTTGTTTGATTACAAGGGCTTAGAAGCTAGCATCGAAGTTACGATTGCAGACGGGAAGAAGTTCTTGTCAAAGGAGCCGACACAGTGAAATTGACGGGTTTGAACGGAATGGGAATTCGCATGGTTGAAGTTCTGTACATTCCCGGCTTCGGCAGAAGGTTGCTGTCAGTTGGCAAGCTGGCAGAGCGTGGTATGAGTGTGGAGTTTTCGTATTCGTCATGCGTCATCTGGAAGAAGAAGCAAGTAATTGCGTCAGGTACAGAAGCTGGAAAGTCGTATATCCTTGACTGTGAGCAAGAAGCATGTCTCGTTGAAGATTCCGAGGCTGACAATCAGTGGGAGCTTTGGCATGCGCGCATGGGGCACCCCAGCAAGGATGCGCTGATCAAAACAAAGCGATTACTATCTTAGTTATCAAGCAAAGTGTGGAAACATTGTGTGCCAGGTGTTTGAAGGGTAAGCAGACGGTCACGGTGTTTCTGTCTTATCCGATGACAAAGACGACACGTGTGTCGGAGCGTGTTCACACAGATGTCATGAGGCCAATGAGCACTTCCTCGAAGGGTGGTGCCAAGTACGTTCTTACGTTTGTGGACGATATTTCACGTTTTGTTGCGTTTTTTCTGATCAAGAGCAAGAGTGAAGTGGCTGGCAAATTTAAGAATTCCCTGGTGCTATACGAAGACCAGTGGGGTGCACGACTAAGGTGATTGCGATCCGACAACGGATGTGAGTATATAAACAAGAAAATGGCTGGAATATGCCAAGAGAACGGCATTGTACACCAGCGCCTTGTTTGACACAGCCCTCATCAGAACGGAATATCATGGAGAAAGACCGCAGAATGCTACACTAGTAACGCCGTTTTGACGGAATGGTGGGCGGAAGCGATAAATACAGCGTTAATTTCCTTAATCGCTCCAGCAATATGGTCCATTCGAACATCGCGCCGTGCGAGTTAGCTATCAAGATGAAGCCTCAAATGGATCACCTGCGCATAATTGGTTTGCAAGGCTACGCTCGTACTGACGATGTGAAACGGACCAAACTGGAACCCAAGAGCTTCAAGTGTATGTTTCTCGGCTACGCAGGGATTGTCAAGGGCTGTCGCGTGTTTGACTTGGAGAATGCAAATATTAAAGTGACCCGCTTTGTAAAGTTGGATGAGCGTGAGGTGGGTGGTATCTACCTCACGCAAGAGTTCAAGCCGGAACCAATTGTTCAAGTAATGAAGAATGGTGATGAAGTCAATGTTCAGCATCAAGTTGATCGACAGCCAATTCCGGACGATCCAATTGGTGTTGTCGAAGAGACAGTCGCGGATATTGAAATGGATGATGTGGATCAAACGCCAAGCGCCGTTGTACAGAGGCTAATGTCTCTCTGAGGTTATAACGAAACATGCTTGAGCTAACAGAGTATCACCAACCGTTCCAAGTGCAACAAGAAGTTCGCTTGGTGCTTCATTCTGAAGTGGAGCAAATAAGACGTGAGCCGGTGCTAAGCCCAAGAGACGTCTCCGATGATAAAGAGTCGACAAAAGGCAGTAAAGGCCCACCGACTCCAAAGCGTGCTAACATTGACGATGATGGACGAATTACGAAAGCCGTTCTTGTCTAATGTCGGGAGTAATGATGACGATACGGACTCATCAAGCATCGGCCAGCGACGACGCAAAATTGTGGCGTGAAGCAATGGATGCTGAGCTTCGTTCTCATGAAGAGAATACAACGTGGACATTGTAGCCACGAGGAAAAGGTGTATTCACAATTGCATCACGATGGGTATTCGCCAAGAAGCGTGATCAAAATGGCGCCATCGTGCGATACAAGGCACGACTGGTCGCGAAAGGTTTCAAGCAGAGGTGCGGCGGCGACTTTTTCGAGGCTATTTCCCCGGGTACCAACATAGATTCAATCCGAATAATTCTCGCGGTATGTGCTGAATGCGACTATCAAATGGAACAGGTGGACGTCGCACGGCTTTTCTCAGTAGCGTGTTAACGGACAACGTTTTATGGGAGTTCCGCTTGGTGCGGACAATGCTCAAGGATATATATGTCAACTAAACAAGGCTATTTACGGGTTGAAGCAAGCACCAAGTGCTTGTAACAAGACAACACATTGTGCCTTCGTCAAGAAGGCTTCAAAAGTTGCGGGGCAGATCAAAGTGTTTATAGTACTAACATAGAGTTTGCCTACGTTGGACTATATGTGGATGACATTATCATCGCAGCAAGAACCAGCAAAAAAATAAATCACGCAATGAAAGTACTCGAGAATGCTTCTAAGACGAATGAGCTAAGGGGGCGGAGTTCATTTTGGTATGGAAATCGATCACGATAGGTTAGTCGGAACATAGATGATCAAACTGACACAATACATCGACGACGTGGTCAAGCGATTTAGTCAGCAAGATGCCAAGAGCGTTGATAACCCATGTGTATCAGCATTAAAGTTGTCGTCAAAGCAGTCACCAACGGTCGACAATGCGGTCGAAGCATTATCGCTCTTCGATTGGATGCTTGCTGTACATAACGACATGTTCTCAACCCGATATTGCTTACGTAGTGACACAGCTACCACGTTATATGGAAAACCCGGGACTACGACACTGGAGCGCAGCAATCCGAGCAATACAGTATCTGAAGACTATGCGTCAAAGTATCGTATACCGAGCAAGTGGAAGCGTTGCGTTTAAAGCATACTCGGATACAGATTGGAGCAGCGACACGGATGACAGACGCTCGGTCTTGGAAGTTATGGTCATGATTGTGAGCGCACCAGTGGTATTTAAGTCGAACTACCAGCGGATAGATGCGCTGAGCTCAGCGGAAGCTGAATATATGGCTCTCAGTTAAAGCACACAAGAAGTTCTTTGGACGCAAGCAATTTTAAAGGACATGGGTCACGAGCAAGTTGAAAGAACTCAGGTTTGGGAAGACAACCAATTGCTATTGCGCTGGCCAATATCGCCGAATACCAAGCTAGGGCAAAGCATGTGGACATCAAGCACCACTTTATTCGTGAGAACGTGCAAGAAGGACTGTAGAAGATCGATTACATCGATACGAAGCGTCAGCTTGCAGATATGCTGACGAAGGCACTTAGCACCAAGATGCTGAAGTATCTGCGCAAAGCCTCTGGAATCAATACCAAGTCAACACCAACTTACACACAGCATTAGCGGTGATTGGGAGGTTAAAATAACACCACCGAGTGCATGTTGAACAGGCGGGTGGAGTCACAGTAGTTACGAGTACGTCACAGTAAGTAATTACATGATGGAAGCCGTTCATTGTTCGAAATAAATATATTCACTTCGTTTTTTTACTTTCTACTCAACACTTATACCGCCCGCACCGAAAAACAACGAGCTAAAATGCTTAACTTAATTGAATACTCTAGGTCAGAAAGATACCTTACCCTAAGGCATCATTGGGCTTTTTAAAAGTCAACATAGACACGAGCCAAGCTCACAATGGTCCACACGGCATACCCTTGCAAGTACACTTTGCTGCTCGTAAGGCGCATTCGCGTCTCGTGCGTCGGTCATTCTCCATTCAAATTGAACACAGCCAAACAACATGTCTGACTACGACCCGACAGAATTGTCATCAATGATAAGTACCTCTCTCAGCAAAGTACGAGCCTCCGGCTCGTATCAATTAGCCGAGTCGTTCGATCGGAGCTGAAGAGATAACCTTAAATATGCCGTGCTCGCGAGTGGCCAGTGCCTTAACGCTCGTCTTACCACTCATTCAAGACCTTTTTGGACTACCTGATAAAAAAAATCCCAAAATTGGCACACTTGATGAGGCACACGAACATGAAATATCATCATGCCGAAATGAGAAGTGCTTGTTTCCAATTTGGCGAGTCAATTACAAGATCGTACTCAGCGAATCTTATGCGATCGACCTGGCTACGTCTGTTATTATAGGTTCTAATGGCATTAGACATTTGGCTGCGACGAACGCTTGGCGTGAGGCACGAGCAGCTGTTAAAACCAGGTCATTTGTCCGTGCAAAAATAACAACTCTTTTTTCATGCATAAAGCTCAAAAGAGTGTAGTCTCTTTGCTGACACTGCGAGTCGTACCACTGTCACTCACGCCTTAAAAGACGTCGAGAATTTCACATTCCTTTGCGAGAGCTAGGTATGACACCAGAAGAAGCTGTCTATTGTAGCAATATTACCGAAGTTGGTGTGCAAATGAAGCAATGTCTTCAGCTTGCATTTACTCGGCTAAACTTGTCATCAACGTCAGCAAAGTATCGTTCTGCAACCTATGAGTTGCAACATACTCTCTTGATCACTACGTATGCAGGAGTCACCAGGTTTCTTGCGATAAACTCTTTTTATTGCTCAGCGTCCAAAGCCCAGTGGCGGAACGCATAGTCTAGTCAGAGGCGCCATTCACTATGATCGAAAACGTCTACGATGTCGAGAGATTTTGCCAAGGTGAGGCCATAAATTCCACATCAATGCTTTTAGTTGAAGTATCGCTTCAATTTGCACAAAAAGATGGCGATGCGTCGCATAGTGAAGATAGAGAAGATGACGGTGTCTCAGCATCATGCGCCGCCCTGCGTGCTCTTCTCTATTATCCTTCTTGCGACCGACGTCTGGTGCATGTAAACTAAGAGCTGACAAACTGTAAATCCGACTGCCTCTACTTGAATACTGGGGTATCTATATGGTGCTGCCAATATAAAACTTTTAAGTTTGCGCAAGCGAGTTGTCTGACTAACGCCCCTCGCGACAGAGATTGTTGTATTCCGTGCCTAGTATCAAAATTCATTCCACCTGCCAAAAGTCGGATTGGTCTCCCGCAGCAATGCATGCGTATGAGCCGGCATCAGCGCTTCTGCGTTTACTTAGAGTGGGTCACAATACGCTTGAGAAAGCACACATAGAACATGCGTCCATTTCGGACAACTTGCTTTATTTTTGCTACGATTGAGTGATATTTGTCACATTTTTTGTAATCGAATACGCTAAGTTTTATTGGCTATGACACTTAATGGTCACATAATAATGTTAGACATTTTGGTTCTGCGCGCGCGGTATTAGTCACAAAGGTTACCTACGATGTACAGAAGGTTCACATCCTGTGTTTTGACGTGTATAGACTCAAGGGGTACTAAGTCTTGATGGGGGAGTGTATGATCTTGTTACTTTAAGCTTGTCATGTTCTCATTTCTGACGAAAGAACTAATTAGCCAACAAATATGCAAGCAACATCTTCAAAGAAGACAAAACAGAAAGCATTTAGGGATAGTACGAGTTAAGGCTCAAAAGTGAGCTTTGCTACCAATAGTTGGTTTTATAAGTCGTTTATCTACTAGTAAACTCGTCTAATTAAATCAAATTTGTATCCCCACAAAAAATCAAGACAAAAGAAAACTTTCTATAAATCACAACTTACCTTGCCATCTTCGCTCGAGCTCATATACTTATTGCCCGACAGAGTGCGCTCACCATCACCACTTAGACCGCGAAGCAGCTTTTCACAATTTAATTGCTCCTGAGCTCGCAGTATTTCAGCCGCGCCCTGCACGACCTGCATACATCTAGTCGCGACAATGTCTTTGTCTCCTTCAGTATCGGCTGAACTGTCCAGCCGCCATTGTAGATGTGATGTTGCAACACCCTCTTTGCCATCATTCTCCATTGCTCACCACGTCCAACTTTCGACAAAGTTTCTCTACGATGCGACTAGCCAGCGAACAAAGCTGGTATCTCACCTACATACTCGTACCGCGATACGTAAGCGTCAGTCGTTCCTCTTTGCCTCGCAGCTTCTCCTTTTACTTAACAAGCGACTTTTTTAGTTTGTTTTCTCATGATTGGCCAAGGTTTTGCCGCTCGAGTCGCTAGGCTCTCGTTCTATAGCTGATCGTGCGGCAAACAAATAGACATCTTCTGTTGAAGTGTTTGCATTTAAATCGTGTGAATCCTCGCTGTGGGCATGATGCAATTTCGAGCGTCGGTTTGGTACTAGACTGACACTTCAGAAGGCGAAATTGCTGATGTCTTTTCAGCGATCGATTCTATATTGTATTGTATTGTATTGTATTACGTTATCGCGTTGCCAAGTTATGCACGTGCTAGGCTCTATGGCTAGTCCACGGCATAGAGTGGTGTCCGCATACGTCGAGTCTCGTTCGGCGGGCAGTGCAGCCAGCACCGAGGCCATGAGGGTCTTCCATTATTTTGTGTACTTCTGACTTGGTAAGAGCCCAGGTGCCGCCTTGGTGCTGGAGACCGTCGCGTCGAGGGTGAGACTCGTTAGAGACCTGCAGATGCCCGAGAGCACCTGCCCGAAGCGCGCGAGCAATTAGCCCCCGCGCTTGGAAGGAGGGCGTCACCCCAACCTTTTCCGAAAAATCGATTCTATAAATGTGCTTAAACCATGAGAACTACAGCCTGAAGTGGCTAGAGCTTCATGTCATGGTCTAAAATATTGAGTATTATAGACAAGAGATGTTGCATTTCCAGAAATATGGAGATCTTAAGCAGTTGCAGTTTTAATATCAAGTGGCAAACTTTCGGTCAGATTGAACGTTAGATTTGATGCTGCTACGAGGTTAGTGGAAGGGGAGAGCTGCAACTATAATAATGTTGGTGCCAAACGTCGGCAACGAAACAAAACGCTGATGCGACGAAGCAGAGATTTTTCATTTTTGGTGCCATGGAAACGATGGCCATCCGAATCCCACGAAGTGTCTGCGTTTTTGATCTCCGTAAATCACTCAAACATATCATTTCTTTCTAATACCTTATCTGTAAAGTTCACCGACTGACTTTGTAACCTGTACTGACCTCCACGCCGTGGTTGCTCCGAAAACAATAGTGGAGCGCCGATAATACTTTTCGCACCTGCAATGTTCTTAGTCATGGAAGAGGAATCTGGTAATTGCTGTTACGACTGCTCGTAGTCGAAAGCTTCAAGATCCAATTTGAAGGCTTGGGTTTGCGAGGCAGGTCTTTTAGTAAATCCTTACGTTCGTGGCAAAATTTGAAGAATAAATCGTACATGATAACCAACTTCACAACCAAGGCCTCCTTCAAATTCTTCAAATTAATTGGCAACATCCTCTTCTCATTCCCCAGCAACTTTGGCAAATCTAAGCTCAGCAATTGCTCTAATTTTTCCAGACCCTGGATCTCTGCCATCTTCTTGAATGCTTTGGAAGTTCTGGCGCAGTTTGGACTTGATCTTTCATTTCGTCGGACTAATGCAAGCATCGTGTACGTCTCTTGTACATACTGGTGAAATGGCAGGTTAAAGGCCTCGAGAAACGCCTCATGGATCTTTTTAACGTCGTCATTTATTATAATGTTTGAACGCGTGGTGGGACCTTGCGCGATCTCATTCGTCCAATCTTTATGGACGCTTTGATCATTAATTGCTGTGGGATGCGCAGATTTGTCAAGCTCATCGAACCAGAGCAAAAGATCTTCGACTGTTGCTAAATTTTCTTCCGGTAAACTTCTCACATCGTCAACGAAATCGTTCTTGTCGGCTTTTTGAGGGATCAGCTGGTTGTTTAGACGACCAGTAGGAACTTCGGCGCTAATCGTAGAAGAGCCTGAAGGTGTAGGTCGAAAGTCGTGCTGCTCTAGAAAGGTTGCCGCATTATTCATGATGGCTGTCGGATTATCCTCTTTCAGTCGCTCCGCCAATACTAACGATGTATCGGTAGCCACCAACACCGGAGATTTGACTGGATGTGGCGGAGCATGCACTTCTTGTCCAGCCACGTTTTTGTGCGTCGGGGCGATGCGCTTGCGCTTATTGCTTTTCAATTGTACCAATTCCGTTGAAGCCATTTCAATTGCACTTGCCTCTTGACGATCCACCGCCTTGGGACGCGCAGATTTTTCATAGTCTTTGAGCAAGTGCAAAAAGTCTTCAACTGATACTAGTTCATCTCGTAATTTTCCCACATTGCCACCGTGTTGGTTCTTGTCAAGCTGTAACGCCTTCGGAATGATCAGCTGGTAGTCAAAGTGACCATTTAAAGCTTCAGCGTTTGTCATGGAAGGGTCTAGAGGCGCGGGTCGGTAGTCGTGGTGGGGTACAGACATCGCAGCTTTTTCGGTGAAGGCTGTCGGACGTTTCGTCTTTCGTCTTTTCGCCAATACTATCGGTTCTTCGTTTGCCACCGAGGTAAAAGTTTCGCCCGAATCTGGCGGAGGACGCCCAACTTGTTCAATCACAGTGTTAGGCGTCGGGGCGGTGTGCTTGCGCTTGTTACTTCTTAATTGATTAAAGTTCTTCGAAGCTGCATTGATCGCTTTCACTTCTCCCTCCGTTCTCATTACATTAGCTATGATAGGCTCTGACATTATAAACTTTGTCAAGGAATTGCTTGAAGCTGAAGGCGTGCGCTCTTCATTGGCCTCTGAGAGCATTAAGTTGTCGTTTGGGTTCCGACTTTCTTGAGGAAATCGACTCAGCAACATCTCATTGATTGTGCCAACAGGCGTTGAATCGTTATTGTTTGGCCTTTGTTGAAGCTCATACTGGTCAGCCTCAGCAGCTGTTAGGCTATTGGCCGCGACGAGAAGCGCGATAGCCACGTAATATGCGCCGCGCATGGAGATGACACCGGCCAACAATTTCTATATAGTAATTAGTGATATCTGCATCTGATTTACCGGTATCTCCACACAGTAAGTACATTAAAAGGTAATCTAATGTAATGTATTACGTTATCGCGTTGCCAAGTTATGCACGTGCTAGGCTCAGTCTGGCTAGTCCACGGCATAAAGTGGTGTCCGCATACGTCGGGTCTCGTTCGGCGGGCAGTGCAGCCAGCACCGAGGCCATGAGGGTCTTCCATTATTTTGCTTAGCTCTGACTTGGTAAGAGCCCAGGTGGCGCCCTGGTGCTGGAGACCGTCGCGTCGAGGGTGAGACTCGTTAGAGACCTGCAGATGCCCGAGAGCACCTGCCCGAAGCGCGCGAGCATCCAGCCCCCGCGCTTGGAAGGAGGGCGTCACCCCAACCTTTTCCAAGCTGAATACGTATATATTACCTGAAAATAAATTTTGCTGAGTCGAGCCAAATTAATTTAGACTTTCCAAGAATAGGCAAGATCTTGTATTGACCATAAAAGTAGGACGCTGGTTTCGTGTTTCGAGTGTGCGAACATGAGCTGTACAGACACGACTTGAGAATTATCGCAATATACACCACTAATTACAAATTAAGGCCTCATCTTACTAAACAGCACTGAAGGGAGCTCAAGACAAACTTTAAATTGAGAGACAGCATTAGGCAAATCCGAACCTTTTGATGTCTATTGTATTGTATTGTATTACGTTATCGCGTTGCCAAGTAATGCACGTGCTAGGCTCAATGACTAGTCCACGGCATAGAGTGGTGTCCGCATACGTCGGGTCTCGTTCGGCGGGCAGTGCATCCAGCACCGAGGCCGTGAGGGTCTTCCATTATTTTGTGTAGTTCTGACTTGGTAAGAGCCCAGGTGGCGCCCTGGTGCTGGAGACCGTCGCGGCGAGGGTGAGACTCGTAAGAGACCTGCAGATGCCCGAGAGCACGTGCCCGAAGCGCGCGAGCATTTAGCCCCCGCGCTTGGAAGGAGGGCGTCACCCCAACCTTTTCCGAAAATTTGATGTCGTGTGCCTGCAAAATTTCGCTTCTTGTCATACCGTGGATTATTTATACGACATGTTTGATCTTCTTAGCTGACATTTTAATCTGTGGAACTCTTTCGTAGTATATTGCCACGGCGCTCGAAATGGTCCTAAGGCGCTGTGTGCAATAAATATACTTTAACAATTAATGCGTCTAACAATATATTTATTTTCGACTTACGACTCAAGGTACAGGATGTAGATGCATTGTGCCATAATTAGACAAGTTCACCTGCTACATACTGTGACAACACGTAGGCGAGAAACTGCACCGAAATCCGAACTACTCATGACCATTTTTGACAATCTTGTGTATCTTTCTGCTTCAAAATGGAGCCCCAATTTTCAGCTTGATATATTATTGAACCTCTTCTGTTCCACAACACAAGGAAAAGTGTTCTGGCCAAGTGTATAAATTATGCTTCTATGCCAGTTTACAAGGATAGCAGGCGCCTAAGAAGCTTGAAGCTGAAGTTACAGCTTCTCAATGATCTTAGATCGCACTATACTCAAATTCCTTTCCAGAGTTATGCTATCCGACAGCATGATCCCAACGTATATAAAGAGCGAAGTGAACCCACTCACTAAATTTCCATGCAGCTATTTATTATGTGTCAGGAGATGTCTGTCAAATATCACCCACTTACACACGCTTAGCTTGCAAGCAGAAGTTGGTAGGGCAATGTGTTTTGTTAAAAAAAAGGGGCCGCATAATCTGTGACCCGTCATTCGCTGAAGCCTAATATAACGTTGACGACAACTTATTGGTGTGTTCGACAAGGCGATTACCCACACCCACATAATAAATGAAGGCTAATTCTGCTAATATAGTTATCGTAGTTCGGTACAGTAGGTCTGTTAGGGTCGCTCGTGAAATGCAATTGCGAGGACAAAGATAAATATTATTCAAAGAAGTTGGGAAAGCAGCTCGGTTATATTCTAAAGAAAATACATAAGAATTAGGATGCACATCCCGTCAAAAGGAAGATATATTGATTAGCCTTATATAACACTTATTTTATAGCAGCTACATATCTGTCGGTACGTCCCATTATTTTTTCGGCATCTTGACATAAAGACTTTTCATCATGATAATTTCCCCAAAAGCCTTGACAAAGTCAGCGCCAGCAGCCGCTAGTTTTTCCGGATCCCAGTGGCGCTGTCTCGAGGATGGCTTTGTTTTGATCCGTGCACACACAACACCACAAAAGTCGCGCAGCACTAGGTCATTCCCTACAATACTTGCAATAATAAACATGTCGATTCAAACAATGCTGAGACTAGTGGTCGTCGTGACGGCACCAAGCGGTAAGCCCACGACAAACGCTAGTCTTGGTGTTGGCTTTAAATGTCTGCAACAGCAATACCTATGTTGCTTGTACGATAGTAAAGAAACATAGTTGACATGTTACCAACGACAATGGCCACAATGTTCTTTCAGATTCTGCCATTTCAATCAGAACACATCTAAAAAGGTGTGGTCAATAAATTATTTATTATGGCGACTCGGTTTAGTTGAGATCGTAACCGTTAATTAATTTTCCTTTTTGTAAAAAGTGGGGGAAAGTTAACCGAATCGGCGGGACATGTGCATCGGAATTCAATACACAATAATGTAGTACATGTGCCATCGATCGGGGAACAGTAATTTGCAGGAAATGCCCGATAGTTTTACCGAGGTAAAAAATCGTCAGTTTTATCATTCAGAGAGCAATTTATGGCGCCTCGTCCTACATTAATGGCATTGATAAACTAATCTTTAGAAGTAATCTGGGGCACAAAAACATTATGGTTTCTTTCAGTATTTGCGGATTCTGATCATATACATTTATCGGCAATGATAAAACTATACGGTTTTTACAGCCGTTATATCAGGTGCAAATATCACCGATTAATATTCAAGGTCGGTATCATCTCCATGCGCGGCGCATATTACGTGGCTATCGCGCTTTTCGTCGCAGCTGATAGCCAAGCGGCTGCTGAGTTTGGCCAGTATAAGTCTCAACATACACCTGACAGTGACTCCATGGCGTCTGTTGGCACGATTGTCGGAATGTTGCGGAGTCGAGTTCTTCGACAAAGTCATAACTCAAAAAAGGACTTAATGCTCTCGGTGGGCGATGAAGAGCACACGCCTTAAACCCCAAACAGTTTCTTGACAACCTTGAAAGGATAAGAATTTTATGATTTGCGGCTAATGTGATGAGAACGGAGGGAGAAGCAAGTGCGATTGAAGCAACTTCCAGAGAACTAAAATTTATTAACAAGCAGCAAGCGCAAGCACATCACCCCAACGCCTAACAATGTGATTGGACAAGAAGTACGTTCTCCGCCAGACTCGGACAATATTTTTTTGTCGGTGGAAAACAAAAATCCATTAGAATTGGCGAAAAGACGGAAGACGAAACATCCGACAGCCATCACGGAAAACGCTGCAAGGTCTGTAAACCAGCTCGACTACCGACAAGGCCTTTCAGACCCTTCTACGATTACCGCTGAAGCTTCCAACGGTCACTTTGACGACCAGCTGACCACTAAAATGGCGTTTCAGCTCGACAAAAATGAACAGCTTGACGAGAAAAAAATTTTCAGGAAGAAGATCTAATGTCGAGCGATCAACTTTTGCGCGTGTCTGATGATTCTGGGCATTTTATGGTGATGAACCGTAAAGAAGCTAATGCAATTGAAGCAGCTCCGAAGAATGTGAATCAATTAAAAAGCAACAAGCACAAGCCCAAGCGCGTTGTCACAACGCCGAATACACCACCAGATCCAGATAAAACTCCGGTGTTGGCGGCAAACGAAGTACCATCTGTTTTGGCGAAAAGACTGAAGAAAAAACATCCGACAGCCATCATGGAAAATGCTGCAATTTATCTAAAGCTGCACAACTACCGACCCGCATCTTCAGGCCGTTCCACGATTAACGCCGAAGCTCTAAATGGTCGAAATAACAACTAGCCGGTCAATCAGAAGGCGTTACAGCTCGACAAGAACGAACACATTGACGAAAGTTTCATGCGAGAGGAACTGGTGTCAGTCAAAGAACTTTTACTTTAGTTTGAAGAATAATTCAAATCTGCACATCCCACGGAAGTACATCGTCAAAGCGAACTCATAGATTGGACGGATGATATCGCGCAAGGTCCCGAACTGCGTAAAAAATTGAAATAAATTGCGAAACAATACAGGTCCACGAAGCGTTTCTCGAGGCCTTCAACCTGCCATTTCACCAGTATATACAAATGACGGCAACGAGGCTAAAAAATAGTCAGATGATTAACTAACTCGAGTCCAAACAACAGCGCAGCTAACTCAATATTCGGGAAAATGGCAAACATCCAGAGCCTAGAAAATTTACAGCAATAGCTGGGCTCAAATTTGACGATGTTGCTGGAAGATGGGAATATGATGCTGCCAAATAATTGGGAGAATTTAAAGGAGGCCTCTAATGTGAAGTTGATCATGTTGTACGATTTATCTTTCAAATTTCGCTACGGCCGTAGGGATTTAGTCGACGGTCTGCCTCTCGACTTCAGCCCTCAACTTGAATCCTGGAGCTTTCATCTACAAACAGCGGAAACAACAATAACTAAACTCCACAGCTCCCAAGACGAAGAATGTCATAGCTTCGGTAAGTCATTTAAGCAAACAATAACAACGCTCTCGCTGTTCATTTGCCGCTCGGTACGACAGAGCTTAGCGACTCGAGTGACAAAACCTTGGCGAACCATGAGAAAACAAATAAAAGTAGGCTATGGTTAAATAAAAGGAATGCCTGCGAGCATTGGATCCTACGTCCCTACGAATGTAGACGGCTAGCGTTTAAGTATTGCGGCGTAAGTATACAGATAAAACACCAGCTCTGTTGCAGTATTTAAGTGGAAGATGCAATGCGTAATGCGATCGCTGGCAAGTCGCATCGTAGCGGGAGCGTTGTCGTAAGATTGACGTGGTGGATTTTCAGGACGATGACGAGAAAGGTCATTCTTTCAGAAGGGGCTAGAGAATATTGCCAATGCTTTGGTCAAAGAGATCGATAAAGACTCGGTCGAGGCAGTTTGTGTATGCAGGTCATGCAGCGTGTCGCTAAAATACAGCGAAATTAGAATCGAATGAAGCCAGAAAAGCTGCTTACTGAGATCACGGGAACCGACCAAAAGTATTTATAAAACTAGATTTCACACTCTATTTAGTGTTTATATAATTGGATATCAATATTTATTATTCAGCGCCTTTTTGTTTCTATTTACCGCACCACTGGCTCAGGAACTTCCTTCCATGCTTTTCTAAACGTGCACAGGCTAACCTTGCGCTCATTGATTCTGCACCGGGACACTACTCGCTCGCAACGTCAGCGTCGTGCAACTACTTTTTGCTCATAATTTGGTAAATAATTTAAGCATGTGTCCTTTCAGACGCTTCTTCTTCAGCATCCTCAACACCAGACTTGACAGTCTGCGCTTTTAGAAGCGCTCCCTTAATTTTCTCTGTCGCTTTGCAAAATAGCATTATGACACAGGTATGAGAGTTGTCTATTTTCTTCCTCGCGGAAGAAAATATCTAAAACCCGTTACTATAATGGTATCAGCTGTTGTAATATTCTTATTAAGCACGTACAGTCTTGTACAAACTGTACAAGCGTGTACAGAAACAATATCAAATTGTATATATTCATATTAATAGAAAGTATGAGTTCGGAGTAGTTAAATTTACTGCCCCATTATGTACACTGGCTTCGAGACTTGGCATGCATTCTAATGACTAAATATAAGCTTAGTTCTTACTTTCTTGATCGACATAAAGTGTTCGCGTTTTCTTGTTTGATTCACATTTTGGTGCAAGTAATTTTAGTAGTGATAGTTCTAAGCTGATATCTTTAAAAAAATTTCGTAGATGCCTTCACATTAAGCAGATTTGGCCACGATGAGGACGTTGTGTAAAATATTGCGTAGATCTAGTTAGCATAGCACCAAACACACGTGCTTAGACAACGAGATGAACAAAATAAGTTTTTATTCATATTGACTCGGTAAAGATCTACCGGCTTTTTCCGCACTCCATTTTATCCTGAACGATGGCACATTTACTATACTAATATTAAATTTCTCGAAACTATGAACTCGACTTCACGCATGCAATCATGTGGGATCACGCTAGTAAAGCCGTTAATTTCCACGTTACTAATTTGTATCTTCAAAGAAGCGGTATACTTTCACATAAAACACGGAGATTTTAAGGCACTAGAAATCGAACGGTACGATTTTTAGCAGTTCTATGGTATTGTATTGTATTACGTTATCGCGTTGCCAAGTTATGCACGTGCTAGGCTCAGTCTGGCTAGTCCACGGCATAGAGTGGTGTCCGCATACGTCGGGTCTCGTTCGGCGGGCAGTGCAGCCAGCACCGAGGTCGTGAGGGTCTTCCATTATTTTGTTTAGCTCTGACTTGGTAAGAGCCCAGGTGGCGCCCTGGTGCTGGAGACCGTCGCGTCGAGGGTGAGACTCGTTAGAGACCTGCAGATGCCCGAGAGCACCTGCCCGAAGCGCGCGAGCATTTAGCCCCCGCGCTTGGAAGGAGGGCGTCACCCCAACTTTTCCCCGGCAGTTCTATGTCTTAGAGAAGTAGCGATTGAAGTGACCTCTCGAAAAGGATATGATGTCAATCGGAGGCTTAGATTTGATATAACTCTGCTGATTGCACTGTCAAAGCGCATTAACCTTTTTTGCTAACGCAACAAGAATAGTGCGCGACCCGGCTTAGAGTTAATACTATTGCTGTGCAATCGTCGTAGCTCGCGACTTTTGCCATTCGCTGCTTGTGAGTCTACTGCTATGAAATTATACTATGCGGCACGGCGAGGTCATGCTCCTATATATTTCAAAGAGTGAAGTGACGCTCTCAGAGGCAGAAGATGGGTACTAACCACTACGGAAACATTTTTACAGATCTCAGCGCCGAGCTATTATTAATAAAACTTACGTTAACGCTACGTTTGTATGCAAGTCTTCAGCTTTTGAAATATTCTCATCGAAATCGTACACTTGCTGCCTCGTCCTGCATTCTTGACACCAAAACAAGATTTTTTTTAAGAGTGGTGGAATGACTTAAACCATTATCATGTCGAGCGTCGATTTTGTAGATATATGTTAGGGAGAACGAAAAAAAACTCCCTTTTTTCAAATTAAATGGAAAAAAATATATCCAAATGGAAAAAAATCTACAAATGAAAAAAATCGAAGTAAAATAACTCTTGAAAAATAAAAAACAAAAAAATATACCTAACTCACTAAAGAAAATATACGTTTATGCTGCGCATTACGACGCTTGATGTGTCCCACTTGACCACAGCTGCCGCATCGATAAACACATTTTGGCGCATCAACTTTCAAGGTAACATGCTGTAATTCGATTCGATTCTTTTTGGGTCGCCTTTTCTTTTGGACGGATTTGGTAGAAGAAGCTCACTCTAAACCAGTTCACTTTTTTTCACAAATGGCTTCACTTCAAGTGCTTCAACGTAAGCAAGTAGATACGTTTGTAATCTCAAATAACAATTCTGCACGTGACAGCTGATTTTAAAACTTGAGAGCTGCTATGAGGTGTCGACATGCAGCATTGTACTTCACATAACCGCATGCGCAGGTACCACTGGTACTGTTTGCTTCAACAGCATACTCCATTGGCTTAAGACGAACCGACTCAACAAACGTTGTGGCTGAATTGGACATACTTGAATTGTTTTCTCGAACAATTTTACATCAAAGTGATGCAACTGGCATAACCACACCCCATTGATTGGTCTGGTCAGCAATATTGAGCCACTTTGTAACAAGTGGACTTGACCATGCGCCATCTCTTGCATCTTGACCATCTCTCCAAAGATTGTATGCGGTAAAACTACTATCGAAAGGTATAAATTCTCTATTTTTATTTTTTACATGTATATATTTTTCATTGTTGCAAAAATATTTATTGCTAGGTATATTTTCCTTGCTTTTTCTTGTTTTGGAGGATTTTTTTCTTTTAATTTGAAAAAAGGTATATTTTCCGTTCTCCCTATATGTTATCTTCAGAGATAACAAATCAACGGTACTTATAGCAGATACCGATAAATGAGGTACAATAAATTGTGAGCTCACCTTAATCCTCCATGATCGGCGTATATTACGTGGCTATCGCGGTTCTCGTCGTGGTCAGCAGCCAAACAGCTGCTGGGCTTGACCAAAGTGAGGCTCAACAAACATCCGATGATGCCTTTATGGTGTCTGTTCACTCAAGTAATAAAATGTTGCGAAGTCGCGTTCTTCGAGAAAGTCGTAATCCAAAGGACGACTCAATGCTCTCGGCGAACAATGAAGAGCGCATGCCTTCAGCTCCAAGCGGCTTCTTGACGAACATTAAAGCTTCAGATTCTATCATACCTGTGGCCAATGCGATGAGAACGAAGGGAGGAGCAAGTGCATTTGAAGCAGCTTCGAAGAACCTGCATCAATTAGTAAGCATCAGGCGCAAGCGCATCGCCTCGACGCCAAATAATGTGAAAGGACAAGTACTGCATGCACCAAATAATCCATACACGTCTCCGGTATCGGCGGCAAATGATAAAGCATTGATTTTGGCGAAAAGACCGAAAACGAAACGTTTGACGGCCATCATGGAAAACATTGAAAGGTCTGCGACGCAGCACAACGACCGACCTGCGCCTTTAGAACCTTCCACGATTAACGCTGAAGCCCCAAATGGTCGACTTAACAACCAGCTGAACACTCAAAAGGCGTTCAAGCTCGACAAAAGCGAACACCTTGACAAGGAGAAAAAATTAAGGGAAGAGGATCTAGTATCAGTCAATCAACCTTTGCACTTCATACAAGAATCTGACAAATCGGCGCATCCCATCGCAGTTGATCGTCACGAAGCAAGTGCAATAAGCACGGCTACCAAAAACTTGAATCAATTAAAACGCAACAAGGACAAGCGCAAGCGCATCGCCGCAACGGCGAACATTGTGGATGGACAAGTACTGCATTTTCCACCAGATCTAGATAAATTTCCGGTGTCGGCGGCAAATGTTAAAGCATCAAAATCGGCGAAAAGACTGAAGACGAAACGTTTGACAGCCATCATGGAAAATACTGCAAGGTCTGTGACGCAGCACAACGACCGACCTGCGCCTTTAGAACCTTCCACGATTAACGCTGAAGCTTCAAATGGTCGACTTAACAACCAGCCGAACACTCTAAAGGCGTTCAAGCTCGACAAAAGCGAGTACCTTAACAAGGATAAAAAATTAAGGGAAGAGGATCTAGTATCAGTCCATCGACCTTTGTACTTTATAGAAGAATATGACAAACCGGCGCATCCCACCGCAGTTGATCGTCACGAAGCAAGTGCAATAAGCACGGCTACCAAAAACTTGGATCAATTAAAACGCAACAAGGACAAGCACAAGCGCATCGCCGCAACGGCGAACAATGTGGATGGACGAGTACTGCATTTTCCACCAGATCTAGATAAATTTCCGGTGTCGGCGGCAAATGTTAAAGCATCAGAATCGGCGAAAAGACTGAAGACGAAACGTTTGACAGCTGTCATGGAAAATACTGCAAGGTCTGTGACGCAGCACAACGACCGACCTGCGCCTTTAGAACCTTCCACGATTAACGCTGAAGCCCCAAATGGTCGATTTAACAACCAGCCGAACACTCTAAAGGCGTTCAAGCTCGACAAAAGCGAACACCTTGACAAGGAAAAAAAAATAAGGGAAGAGGATCTAGTATCAGTCCATCGACCTTTGCACTTTATAGAAGAATATGACAAACCGGCGCATCCCATCGCAGTTGATCGTCACGAAGCAAGTGCAATAAGCACGGCTACCAAAAACTTGAATCAATTAAGACATGACAAGCACAAGCGCAAGCGCATCGCCGCATCGTCGAACATTGTGGATGAACAAGTACTGCATTCTCCACCAGATCTAGATGAATTTCCGGTGGTGGTGGCAGACGATATACCATCCGTTTTGGCGGAAAGACTGAATAAAAAACATCCGACAGCCATCATGGAAAATGCTGCAAATACTTTAAAGCGGCACGATTACCGACCCGCATCTTCAAGCCCTTCCACGATTAAAGCCGAAGCCTCTAATGGTCGACGTAACAACCAGCCGATCATTCAAAAGCCGTTACAGCTCGACAAGAACGAACACGTTGACGAAAGTTTTATGCGAGAGGACCTGGTGTCAGTCAAAGAACTTTTGCTCTTGTTTGAAGAATATTTTTAATCTGCACATCCCACGGGTCAAAGCGGACCCATAGATTCGACGGATGATATCGCGCAAGGTCCCAAATTGATGCAAAAGATTGAAATAACTGGCGAGGTAGAAAAAATCCACGAAGCGTTTCTCAAGGCCTTCAGCTTGCCATTCCGTCAGTATATACAAGAGACGGCAACAATGCTAAAAGTAGTCCGATGGACAAGTAACTCAAGTCCAAATAATGTTGGTGCCATCGCAACATTTAGAAATATGGCAAACATCCAGGACCTCAAAAAGTTACCGACATTGCTGGGCTCGGATTTGGCAAAGTTGCTCCGGAATGAAGACATGGAGTTGCCACGTAATTTGGAGAATTTGAAGGAGGCTTTTACTGTGAAATTGCTCATCATGTACGATTTATTCTACAAATTTTGCTACCACCGTAAAGATTTAGTCGAAGGCCTGCCTCGCGAAATTAAGCCCTTAACTTGGGTCCTGAAGCTTTCAATTGCAAACAGTGGCAACAGCCATCACTAAATTCCATTTTTCCATGACAACAAAAGCTAAACTCGACTTCCTGCTACTATTGGCAATATATGGCACCCAAAGCTTAGAATTTTGCATCATTGTGTGTCGGTCTCATACTCTAAAGCAATCCTCGGACTACTTAAAATCCTTCCACATTTAACGTCTGACAAAAGACTAGTCCGTAGTTGTCATGGTATAAGCAAGTCTATAAGACCAATCGTAATCAAAGACATCAACAATTTTGACTCTCAAGTGTCAGACTAGTATCAAATTGACGCTTAAGAATGCATCACTCCCACAACAGGGATTCACACGATTTAAAAGCAAACACTTGAATAGAAACAACAATACTATGTCTATTTGTTTGCCGCACGATCAGCTATGGAACGACAGAGTCTAGCGACTCGAGCAGCAAATTCTTGGCCGACAATGCATGAGAGAGTTTAATCACCGAGAGGACCATAAGCATAAAGAAGCTGCGAACATTTGGATGTATGCAGGGTATGCAACACGCAGCTTTAATACAGCGGGATGAGGAGCGTATTGAGTCTGTAAAGCTGCTTCGTGGTCTTAATGACAGCGGTGATGGTGATTGTATCCTGTTGGACGATAGAATACATTTGAGCTCGAGCGAAGCGCAAGCGGGTGATCCAATATTGGGCAAAAAAGGTTACATTTAAACGTAACCTTACCCGCTTTGACAGTACACTTTTGTAGGCAGTAGGTAACATAAATTTAACTAGATGTTGGCCTCTGATAGACATATACTTATTCGAGAGGTCACTTTTATCTTCTTTAAGCCAGGAGTCAAACCTGTCAAAATTAGTAGGGAATAATTTAATAAATTTAATTTCTTGCTCAATGAGATGTGGAATCGTAGCCTATTGCCGCGCTTTAAACGATTGTAAGGTCCCGTGGGCGCTATAGATACGCGTAAGATGGTTGCTGACGAATCCAACAAGTTTTGTTATATACGTTGTAACCACCTGTTAGATACCGTTATGATTTTTAGGTGACAAATAATGCCGAATTCAATCTGATCATCATTGCCATGATGCTTAATGCTATCCGTCAATTTAAGCTCGTCGTGAGCTCCCGTCAGCGCTCGTAAGTAAGTAAAGCTCAAATTTGTAATATGATGGATCATATTGTGATATTTTTTACTTCGTGCCAGTACAACTCATGTATGCACACGTAAAACGCACGCTTGAAACGCAGTCTCGAAACGCAAACCTAGAGTCTTACATTGATGGTATCAACATGAGAAATAAATCATGCGTTGGGAGTAAAAAAGTAAATTTGCTTGACTCAAAACCATTATCGTGTCGAGCGCCAAATTTTCAACAAGTTTTAGATTCTTATTGATTAGCAAAATCTACGGTACTTGCTACCCGCAGAAACCGGTATATCCGGCTGAGATACTAGCAGTTCATATCAAGAAGTCATTAGTCGGTGTCATCTCCATGCGCGACGCATATTACCGCGCTTCTCGTCTAGGCTTACAGCCAAATAAGTGCTGAGTCTGACCACTTTAAGTCTCAACATACACCTGATAATAATTTCATGGCGTCTGTTGGCACAATTGATAAAATGTAGTTCTTCGAGAAATTCGAAACCCAGAGGACGACTATAGGCTCTTGGCGGGCGATAAAGAGCGCACATCATTAGCTCCAAATAGGATCACAAAGAACTTTAAGGATCTAGAACCTATCGCGACTGCAGCTTAAATGGTGAAAATGGAGGGAGGAGGAAATGCGAATTAAGCAGCTTCGAAGAACTTGAATCGATTAAGAAGCAACAAGCGCAAGCGCAAGCTCATCGCCTCGACGCTCAAAAATGTGGCTGGACAAGTGGTGCATGCTCTGCCAGATCCAGACAAATCTCTGGTGACGGTGACAAAGGACATACCATCCATTTTGGCGAAAAGACTACAAGAGAAAATCAACTTAGCCATCATATATAACGGTGCAAACTTTGTAACGCAACACGACTACCGACCCATGCCTTCGAACCTTTTTGCAATAAGCGCCGAAGCCTCTAGTATTCGAATAAGTTATCGGCTTATAACTCAAAAGGCGTTACGGCCTTGACGAGGTGAAGAGATTATGGAAAGAGAATTCACATACCGTCGAATACATTATGCACTTGCGCGAAGAAAATGACAAACCTGCGCATCCTGCGGCGGTGGAACGTCAAAGCGTCTCCACAGATTGGACAGATGAATTTGCGCACGGCCCTCGCACACATGGAAAGGATATAGTAACGAATGAGGTCAAAATTGTTCACGCGGCGTTTCTCGAGGACTCCAACCTGTCATTTCACCAGTATCCACAAGGGACGGCTACAATGCTTAGATTGGTCCGACGGGCTAGTAACTCAAGTCCAAACAATGCCGAAAGCTCCGCAACACTTCGAAAATTGGCTAAATAGCATTGTGAGGATCTGGGTGTTGGTCGGCTGTGTTGGACTGTAGGTTGTGGGTTGACTTGAAGATTTGTGGCGAACTTAAAAAAAGTGATATTATTTCTTAGACTGATATGTAACCTATCCACTTTCTTCCTACTGTTTTTCTCATGTAAGTCACTCCTCCTAGTACGTCGCCTTTCCTATTAACTAATATGAATATATGTATCATCTCTCCTTGAATGTGGGTTAAATTTTATTATCGAAACATATAGGATTTTGTAACCTACGCTCACTGACATTCTAGAATGGTGCTCGAACATGTGAGTGTGGTAACTTACATCCTCCCCGATTTGATCTCTCGTTGTCGCTGTTTAAAGTCGGCAACGAGATCATTCCAATGAGCTACGTGTCGAATATCTTTTCTTTTTCCTAGCTAGCTTCTTCTTCTGTTTCACCATGCCACTGGACAAGCCATTCGGGTTGGCGATTAAATTGTCTCTTCTTCAAAACACGTTAAATGATTTGAAGCCTATCAGCTGAGTCATTGTCCACAAACTTCGGCGCTTTGGGATTAGGACGACTAAGGAACTTGTCTGGTGTCGGCTCGTACTTCGACAGTACATCGACATTGAAGGTCGGATTGATTCTCTTCATGCTTGGTGGCAACTTGAGTTTTGCCACATTGGGATTTATCATCTTGATGATTTCGTATGGCCCAACTTTTCTTGCTGCAAATTTCGCTCGTTTATTTTTTATATCTTTGGCAGCATGTCTTAGAGAGATTCTTCGAGAATCTAGCATAACTAGATCTCCAACTTAAAATTTAACTTGATGTACTCTACGTTTCTGATCATAATATTGCTTTTGAGTGGCTTAAGCTTTTAGTAGATTCTTTCGTGCATGTTCAATTATCTTTTGTCTTTTTTCCACGAACTCTTTTGCCTGAATATCAATTTTCACTTTCGAATCGTTACCATTATTCCTTTTTGCCAAGGAGAAAGTTCTTTTCTTCCGGTGTCAATCTCAAATGGAGAATATCCAGTAGATGCACTGACAAGTGTTGAATGAGCATATTCGATGGTGCCTAAGTAATTTGTCCAATCTGTTCCGTGATAGGACACCATACATCTAAATGCATCTTCAACAACTAAGTTTTGTCGTTCCGTTTGTCCATCAGCTTGAGCACGATGTGCTGTTGTCATACTAAGTCGAAATCCCATGATTGTCACCAGAGACTTCCAAAATGATGACGTGAGTTTGCTATCTCTGTCACTGATGATAACTTCAGGTAATCCATGGTGTCGAACTACAGCTTCAAAAAATGCTTTGGCTGTTGCAGATGCATCATCATTCACATGCACTGCAGCGTACTTGGTACGTTTTGACAATTTGTCGACAACAGTTAGAATGGCATCAAAACTATTTGAAACAGGTATTCCAGTTATAAAGTCCATTGACACAACCTGCCAGCATTGCTCAGGTATTGGGATTGGCATAAGTAATCCATTTTTTTGTTGATTGTCATGTTTCCAGCGTGTACAAGTTTCACACGTCTTGACATATTCCTTGATATCATTTTGTAATGTCTTCAAATAATACCACTGTGCAACTTGCAAGAAAGTTCTGCGATTGCCAGGATGAGCAGCTATAGCAGAGTCATGATATTGCAAAATGACTTAAGTTTGCAAACGATCGTTGTTCGGCACACAAAGTCTTGCAACTTTGTTGGAAGTACGTAGAAACAATAATTTGTCATGGTTGATAAACAATGTGTCAGTATCAGACTTCGTCTATGAGTCTTGAAACTCAGGAAATTTGGCATAACCTTGATGGAACATTTTGTGGACATCTGGCGACAACTCGATGTAAGATGCAATCATTACTGCAGCAACTTGAAGTGACTTAGGCCCCTCCCGGAGCAGAGTTGTCCCAGATGGTGAAACACGCAAACGAGAGCCTTGAGCTTGACATTTAGCATCACATTCATGAAGTTCGATAGCTGAAGGAGCACATTCGTTTGGGCGACGCGACAAAGCATCAGCGACGACATTAAGAGCACCATTGATGTGATGAATCATAAAAGTATACTGGGAAAAGGTTGTCAAATATCTTGCCAATTTAGGGGACACTTTAGGATGATGAAGCAGCCACGAGCATGCGCTATTATCCGTGAATATTTCAAATTGATGACCGTAAAGATAATGACGCCATTGGTCGAGACCAGCTTTTATTGCAAATAATTCCTTTTCATGTGCCGGCCAATTAATTTTATGAACGCCAAGCTTCTTAGAATAGAAAGCAACACGATGATCATGACCATTTACAAATTGTGAAAGTACACTACCAATGCACAATCTTGACGCATCTGTAGTGAGTACGAAAGGGCGTTAAAAATTAGGTAAGGTGAGTACAGGTGCAGACTGCAAAGCAGACTTTAGACTAGCAAAAGCACAATCTTGGTCTTTCCCCCAAGTCCACTGTATGTCCTTTTTCACAAGCTTGCTTAATGGCAAAACAATTTGAGCAAATTGATGAACAAGGCAGCTATAATAACCAGCTAAGCCGAGAAAACTTTGCAGTTCTTTAACTGAAGATGGCACTGGCCATTTAGCAGTTGCTTCTGTTTTGGAACTATCAACAGACAATCCTTTCCGTGATACAGTATGACCCAAAAGCTGAGTGCGAAGTTACACTTGCCGATATGAGCATAAAGCTTTTCTTTTCGCAAATTTCCAATCACAGTTTTCAAAAAAACTAAGTGTTCAGCATAAGTGTGTGAAAACACACAAATAGCATCCAAGTATACGACAACAAATAGAAATTTTCCAAATAGAACTCGCATGAGTCGTGACCAAACCCCTGGAATTCCTGCAAGACCGATTGGTGCAACACACCATTGATAGGTTTCATTACTTGTACAAAATGCGGTATACTTCTTGCTGTTTGGATGAATGCGCATTTGATGATAACTTTGCGCCAAATCAATCACAGTAAAATAACAGTTTCCTTGCATCTTATCAAATAGTTCGTCAATGCGCGGCAAGGGAATCTTTGGAACAATAATTTGAGAGTTGACATACCGAAAATCAATAACCCATCGCAACAATATGTTTGCGTAACCAGATCGGATCCATTCGGAACGTGAACACTTGCTCCTGTCTTCGGATCCTTTTTTGGTATACCAAATATATTGGATACCCAAGGAGAGTCAGATAATTCAATCCAACCGCGTGATAGGTTTTCGTCAACCAATTTCTGTAATGCAACTTGTTCCACTTGTGATAGACGAAAAGGTGGTCGATTACTTGGCTGAGCTCCTGCGTTCATGGTCATTTCAAACTCTACCGAACGATGTGGCGGTAAAGCATCTGGCAATACTTCATCCACAGAGGCTTGACAAATTTTAATACGATAAAATTCTTCATATTCTGCCTTCTTTAATTTCTTTAAAAAATCTGACGCGGAAATAATTTCATGTTCAATTGGAGGGTCAGGTTGATTATCGCTTGTATTGAATGAGATTTGATGCGTTCGCCAGTTTATGATTGGTTCATGAGCTGTAAACCACGGTTTACCCAAAATAACATCGTGAGAACTACTATTCATTGCCCATTCCATGACCGGAACGTCTGAAAAATTATTTCCATCAAAAGATATATCTGCAAACCCTTGTTTAACTTTCTTCGTAATAGTGTTGCTGCCGTCGAAACGAGTAACTTAAATTACTTCTTCGGAATGGACTTTTTGTAAAAGTCCTGGATTAACCACATTACACGTGGCGCCTAAATCTAGCATAATATTGACAGCATGTTCATCAAGATTTCCTTGCTTGATGATTAAATCTTTTCCACTATAGTATGCAGTAGCTTCACTGAATGTTGTGATAGCTTCATGAGACGTTGAAGCAATCGTTTCTTCTTGGACAGATTCATTTTTGAAGTAGTTGGTATTTGCGCGATTATGATTTCGATTATCTTGATTGTAGTTGCCTTGTTGTCTGTTCTTGCGCTTATAACATTGTTGAATAGTATGACTAAGTTTCTTGCAGAATGAACACTTGGGCTTCTTTGGACGACGATTATTTTGATAACGATTCTGATATCGGGATGACCATTGAAAAGGACGAGCATGGTCAATTTCCATAGGCTCAGATCCATTAGACGGCTGTATCACTGGTAGTGGACCAGGACGCGGAATACGTGGTGCTTGACTTGCATAGCCTTTTGAAATATTTGAATGAGCGCGTTCGAAATCGAGAGCGACTGTGACCGCCGCTGATAAAGTTTCGCAACGTCGATACTGAACTTCTTCTCTAGTTCTTTGCCGTAATGCTCTTTGAAAATATATTATTTGGTCAATCTCCGTCATGTTAGGTATTTGCGAAATAAGTTGTCGAAATTTCGCAACGTAATCAGGTAAATCTTTACAATTCTCTTGTCTCAATCGATGCAATTCGTCACGTAAACGTTATTGCAAATCCGCCGGTTAAAACGCTTTGTCCAAAGCAACGAAAATCTCATCTACCGTACTAAATTCATGCTGATGAAGCACAAACCATTGAGCTGCTGCTCTACGCAAAGTTGATCCAAGTACTGCGATAATTTGTTTAGTTAAAGACTCCTCTTTCCATTTCGTTCCATGCGCCAAAAAATAATTTTCCAAGTTTGCCCAATAGAGGCGAGCAGACTCATCACTTCTCCCACTATAAGTTGGCAGCTTCAATCCCTAACTTTAACTTTACTCTCCAATTGTTTCTGACTCAAGTTCTCGGTAATTTCTTGTTGTTTATTCATAACTTGCATAAGATGCTGCACAATCTGGTTCATAGATGGTTCGGCCATGATGAATGAAGTATTTAAAAAAGCAAAAACTTAATTTTTAGCTTCAACCAGATCTCTTAGATTGTAGCGTAAATCTTTGACGAAAATCCGTTCGACTTCTTGGAGTAAAGTGTCGACTTCTTGGAAAGGATCGGAGAGAAATTTGCTTTGATTGGGGAGAATTTAGCGATTCGACGAGACTTTTTGACAGAATGGATGAGATCTCCGCCACTTTTGAAGCTTGGTCACCAGAGTCGAGGACAAGCTTGTTCACAATCAAAGGGAATTTCCGATTCAGCACGGCGCTTCTTGCCCATAGAACGTGCACGACTGATTTGGCCCTACTTCCTTTCCCCGAAGCTATCGACTCAAATTAATGAGTGAAGGAAGTGTAGGTCGGCTTGTGCGCACACGAATCAAACTTTCCGAAATGGATTAACTGCTTCAACCAGCCAAGTCGGGTCCAACCTCAATATCCAACTGAGCGACTCTATCTGCAAAAGCAGGCTCTCAGAACAACGGGCAGATATTGAAAACCACACACTCGACCAATTCCACAGCGCTTCCACACGGTCAGGGCGGAAAAGGGACAGCAAATACCCCAGGGACAGTTATACCCGGACGAGGAACTTGGCGACGCGAAAGCACGACCAACAAGTGCTACCACTTGTGAGGATCTGGGTGTTGGTCGGCTGTGTTGGACTGTAGGTTGTAGGTTGACTTGAAGATTTGTGGCGAACTAAATAAGTGATACTATTTCTTAGACTGATATGTAACCTATCCACTTTCTTCCTACTGTTTTTCTTGTGTAAGTCACTCCTCCTAGTACGTCGCCTTCCCCATTAACTAATATGAATATATGTATCATCTCTCCTTAAATGTGGGTTAAGTTTTCTTATCGAAAACATATAGGATGTTTGTAACCTACGCTCACTGATATTCTAGAATGGTTCTAGAACATGTGAGTGTGGTCTCTTACAAGCATGACCTTAAAGATACGGATATTGCTGCGCCCAATTTTGCCGAAGTTGCTGAGGATGGGGATCCAATATCGCTAAATAATTTGTAATTTCTGAAGTAGATCTTATATGTGAAGTTGGTCACCATGTACGATTTGTTCTTCAAATTTTGCCACAGCCATGCAAATTTGATTCAAGACCCGCCTATCTCGCGTAAACCCAGAAGGTGGATTAAGCTTACAACTTGAAACAGTGGCGACAACAATCACCAAAACCTACTTCCCCTTGATTGCGAAAGTTAATGCTTCGATAGGTAACATCGACGCTTTACTAATAGACCCAGAGCCACGGTGTGAAGTTCAATATAGATTACAAAGTCAGTTAATTGAATTTTCAGGAAAGAAATCGTTTCTAAGTTATTTACGGAATAAGATGTTGATACTTTGTATAATTTGGATAGCGTTCGCAATGTTTCTATACAAAATATTTTGTTCTACACACAAGTATAAACTAAATATAAAATAACAGCTCTTTTCATTGTGCCAGTATCAAAGATGACAAACACTGCAGCAAATCCCGGACAATGAGAGACTACTCAAGATCTACATATTTACCGAGATGCAACACATTTTGTCTCCCATACTTGATGTTTTAACACATGACAATGGGCTTCAACCAATTCGCGTCGTAGTCGTCATAGTATCGTCAAGTATATAGGCACAATTGTCGCCAGACAAAGTCAAAAACATCGGCAACTTCAACTCTCAAGAACCTAATCATATCAAACAATCAAGGCAGTATACATGCACGCAAGACTAGATCTTATGTACATGTATGGACAAAGCTGATACGCGGCGTTCGACGCCACCACATTACATCCACCCCATAGAGGTATTCCACACGTTTAATCAAAGTCAGGCTAAACATACTTTTGCACACATGTAATAACAAAATTGAGAGCTAATTAAAAAGTAGAGTGTAGAAAATGAGATATTAAAATATCATTAACGTTTCACGAAGATTTTTTCCCAATTAGCAAGCTTCAAATTCGATCGTCGGGTTTGGATTACTGCAATTCCACGGAAAACGTCTTTACGGTGCGATCAACGCTGACGCCGATTGCAACCTGGGGGCTACACTGCTTTCTTGTGAGTACTGGTAACTTGATACCACGTTCAACTCCAACTGTTTTGTTAGGAACAGTTTCAGGTCGCTGTTAAAGCGATTGATCGACGTCTTCGAGACAAAAGAGTACGCTGCGTGATCTGACGCGCCCCTTTGTATATATCGAACTCAATGCCATCAATCAATAGACCTTGAGAAATAATGAGCTTGTCGGTAATTAATGTTGGTTAACAATCGCCGTACACGGCAGTCCACACGTCAATTTCAGTGTCGGAAACTAAAAATGTCAAAAGCACCGGTGTACAAGCCAATGGCAACGTTCGAGAAAGCTGTTGTAATACAGTCGCCGAGGAAATTGATTGAAGTCGGCCGTCGAACGAGGCTGAGGCGCGGGCGAGGTGAAGTCGTAGTAGAGAAGGTGTGTTTGTTGCTTAAAGCAAATTGAGAAGTGATATCAGATGAAGAGCTCTTACGACTTAATTTCTTGCTACAGCCTTAGTGGTGGCTCTCAGCCATCTGCTGCTAGCATTTCAAGGGCTATCATTCTTCTTTATTCCATTTGGCTTTTTCAACATCCTAGATTTCTTTTATTCAACAAGGTCTCTTGATTTCAAATGACTAAGGAACTATGGACAGTACTAAAGCATATGTATTTTAAATTTTTTTTTTCTTATTTCGCGTAAAAGCAGTTACCGGCAAAACTGCCGATGACAACGGTTACGTCACATGACCTTTCTCCAAGAAGATACCTCCTTTGAAAGATAGGGATCATTCTTTTGCATTTCCAGGAAAGGTCGATGAGTCCGGAAATCTGCTTTAGATTCTCCACGGGCTCTCAAGTGGCTATTTTCTTGGTTTATCCAAGCAACCAAACTTGGTACTGTTAGTTTTCCCTGTTCATATGATGTCCAATTACGGCTTCAACGAGGTGTCCCTCGGATCCATCGGTCAACATGACCGTATTCATCATTTGTCGACGCGTGGGATCCTTCCAATACGACTTTAACATTAAAGTTTGAAGCACTGGGTGCAGAGTTCAATCCGCTTGATGATCTTAGCTCATAGGAATCTCGCAAACTCTCTGCACGATTGGTAACAGGCCAGTATATCTTGGCACGAATTTTTTCGACTGAGCAAAACCCTTGTGACGGACATCCGATTTTTTGCCGTCAAATAGCTCCATATCGCCAACTTGGAAGCCTTGGATAAGTCTATTCTTGTCTTAATAGTAGTTCATGCGCTCATGTGCTTCGCTCATCCCGCCCTGTGCGACCTTGAGTAACGTCTCTTGACGTAGTGGAAACGCTTGTGCTGTTCTATTAACTTATGAAACTCTGGATCTGATACCACATCCTCTGGCATATAAAGAACATGTCCTAGATCCGTTTCGAACGGAGGCATTCCAATTGTAGAGTGTACGCGTCGATTATAGGCTATTTCAGCCAAATACAAATAGTCATTCCAATCATTCTGTGCTGGGTTGACGAGACCTCGGAGGAAATCTCCATTGAAACGATTAGCTTTCCGTTTGTCCATCCGTTTGCGGCCCAAAAGTGGAAGCCAAGTTGTGTTGCGTTCCTACAGTAGACACGATTGCTTGCCATAACTTGGATGTGAACTAGGTATTTCAACCGGACACAATGGTCTTTACCATGTTCCTTCATGCATTTCTTCATGAAGACCTTTGCAATATCTGCAGTATCGTCCGTTGTCTTCTTAGTGATGAACATGTCTTTTTTTGTTAAGCGAACAACAAGCAGCATGGCGGCATTGAAAGCACTTTGTCTTCTGGTAAAGACGCGATAAAGCACATTGAAATGTCAACCCATCTGTCTCTTGGAAAATCCAAGGGCTGAAGTAATCCTGTCGGTTTGGTCTGCCAATCCTTGTTGCGCTGATACATTTCGCATGTGTTGACAGAGCTCCGGACGTACTTCGTCATTTTTGGCCAGCAGTACTCTTGACGCACGACCAGATACGTCTTGTAAAATCCTGGGTGGCCTGCTGATACAGAATAATGGTTCTTCCAGATGACGCGATTTTTCAAATTTTCGTTTTCTGGAATTTACAGTCGTGGCGTCTCATCTTTGCCAGTTTGGTTATACAAAGACCATCCTGCAATGAGTACTTTGGTACATCATACCCTTTTTTACAGCTTCTTGATGATGTACTTTAGGTCTCTACTCCAAGCATTTATCGTCTTTGAAGATTGAGCAACTGCAACCTTGTTCGTCCTGATTGTCGCCACTATCTTGCGCTTAGTACCCGCTTCCAGAAGCTCTTGCAAGCCAACTTGGGCAGCTTTACTTTTAAATTTCGGATTGCGTGACAGTGCATCAGCTACGGTGTAAGTTTCTCCGGAAATCCACTTAAACAAAGGCTAAAATACAGCCAGCTTATCAGACTATCGAGCTAATCTGCGATTTTTAACCTTCTCGTCAGGCTCATGTCAATACTTTTGTGATCCGTTTCGACCGTAAATATTCGATCGAGAAGATGCACACGCCATACAGTTGGAGCATGCATAATTGCAAGTAACTCTTGCTCACGATTAGGATACTTCAACTCGGCTGGCTTCATCTTCCGACAAGTATAATCAATTGAAAGCTTTTGCTCTTCCTCCTTTGCAACAAGACTCCCCTATCGCAATATTTGAGGCGTCCATATGTATAACAAATGTTTTCAAAAAGTTTGGAAGACTTTAAGCAGTTGGAAGTGTAAAGCGACGCTTGAGCTCGATAAAGCAGCGTAGCTGATCGTCCGAGAGCTCGATCGCTTCTCGGGGACGTATTTTCTCAATACTGTCTAGAGTAGTCCTGCAAATTGCGCAAAGTCCTTGCAAGACCTTGAGCCATAGACTGTAGTGCCTTAGAAGCACTCCATTTGCTTCTTTGTTGTGGACACAGGCCATTTTCCAGTAGTCTTAATCTTGTCGGGGTCCATTCGGATGCCTTTTTGTCCAACAAAGGCTCCTAGCCATGGGATCGCATCCACGCACAACTGGCACTTTTACAGCTTGATGTAAAGTTGCTGTTCTTCACACCATTTGAGTACGCCGTCTAAAGCCGGTACGTGGTCTGCGACATCTTCACTTTGTGCGAACACGTGGATGTCGTCAAGGAAGATTCTCATCACATCCCTTTAATCTCGAAATATTTTGCAAGAGCCGATTAATCTTACTCGGGCTATTACTTAGTTCCATGAGAGTAACAAGATATTCAAATAGATCATCTGTGGTTGAGAAAAACATCCGATTCACGCAATTTAACCAGATAGTAACCCCAAAGTAGGTCCATGTACGAAACACAATGACTTACGGACATGGCGTCAAAGGTGTCTTCCTAACGCGGCATTGGTACACCTCGCCATGGCATCTACTACTTGCCTGACCTGATGACTAATGTTAATATGTCATGCACTCTATTGATGACGAGAATCATGCACAATTCACCAACCACACGCTTCTAGACGCAAAACGTTGGTGTCAAAAAGGCAGACGTTCTTGGTCGAATAATGCCTGCTTGAACCATCTCTTTGGTCCATTCTTGAATTGTCTTGCGCTGTTCAGAACCGGCGCCAATCTTTTTACGGATATCGGTCTGGTACCTATTTTCAGCAATATCTCGTTCTCAATTTTTCCCGTACTGGAGGTGTCTCGCTTCGAAGCTCCGTGCAAAAGACTTTGTCTACATACTTGCGTAGCATTTTATAAGTCGGATTCTCCTTAATCGATTCCCATTCTTGATTCTTGAAGCGCTCAACGTTTTCAAAATCATGGAAGACAGCTCCAATGTCTTTGTTGTGACGCAACATTCTCGAAAACTGGTTAGAAATTATAAGTTGCGTCATTCCTTGACGGCCATGGTGGCCGTTTTGCCAATAGTGATCAAATATCTCGCAGCTCTGATTGATTCGAGCTTTGTGTTGTTGAGCGATCTATTCGGGCGGACATTTTTAAACGGTTTTAGTAGAATTGCCACGTGGTGCTTCGTGTTAATGGGAGGAGACATGCGTCCTGTAGTCCATTTGATATCTGTATTTTACTCACGAAGCCGCATCACGCCAATTATGACATACTTCTTTTCAGACACAGGCATGACTTGAAACTGTATCGATGCAGAAGAAAAATCTGCCATCTACAACGTCCATCGGAGGCGGGGAACAACCTGATCATTTCTAAGGTCGACTTGCATCATCTCACCCTTGGTTACTTTTAGCTCAGTCGCTCCACCAGGTCTTCAAATACTTTATCAAGACGCCATCCATTGTCGATGAAGACAATGAGGAATCTTTATTGACCAACGTCTTTTTAAGCTTTTTTTTAACTTCTGCTTCGAGGATAGCCTATAGTGCATTTATGATATAACGATTCGCTTTTCTACGTTTAAGAGCGATACGTTGCGGCGATATGTGGTCGACAACGCCACAATTGTTACATGTTGCCAATTAAGTCCATCCTTTCTTTTTTTCTAGACGCTTTTGTTTCTGAGGTCGTGACTTTTTTGCACGATAGCCTGATCCTGTGGGCATCGTCTTGGACGACTTGGTCGATATACGATTCGGTCTACTCAAGTAATGAGCAAGCTCAAAGTTGGAGGCAACTTCAATGCCCTCTTGGAGAGTGCTCGGACTCTCTTGTTTGATGATATTTGCGGTTTCTTTCCATAGTCCATTATGAATAAAGGGCCGCTATTCTAATTCACTGATTTCCAATTGAGTTTGGGACATCAAGTCTTGGAATCTAGAGGCGTACACGTGAATAGGTCTTCATTGTTTCAAGTTTAATTTCCGCTCCTGTAGATCATACTCGCAATTTTTAGGCCTGAAGTGCGTGAGCAACTGAGTTTTAAACAGCCCGTTTTTTATGCACGTACATGCTCTCGGAGTCGGCCAAAAAGGGATCGGTACAAATATGAAACGGATTTGCCGAAATTACTTGAGATAAGCTGCACAAAGTCTGTCGGCTCTGTTGTCATCAATTTGCGCTTATTGGTGTGGTACTGTACCGTTGCAAAGATTTGTACTTCAATATCTTCGCCGAATTTCCCTTTATAAACAGAAGGACCATTTTTCTTCTGGTCACCTTGATAGGCGAGGAGAAACTCGAAGCGCTCATTAGCCTGTTGCATTCGGACTTGTATTTGAGCTTGAACCTGGGCTTGAAATTGCTTTTGCTGCTGAGTAGTAGTTGCTGCGTGGACAGTGTGTATCGTCCTTTCGCTGCAGAAGGGCCTACATTAGGCTGATCGGTTTAATTGCATGGTCATTGGCACCTGCCGCATATTGCGGAGGCGGCGCTCGTGATCGTGAGCGAGATGTTGGTATAAAAGTGTCGTTATCGTCGAGAGCACTTACTTGGCTTCGTTAACGAGGTTATGGGTCTGGAGTTGGACGCTCAGCCGTACGGCCTCTTAGTCAGGCCATATTTGACGGACTTTTCAGCGCTCCTTGTATGATATACCAGACCTTAATAAAGCCTTAAGAACAAAAACGGAGCTGATTTAATTTTGATTTACAGTCTACGCTTCTTGTACAAATTAACAGAGTTATCAAATGAACCTTCCTAAACCTCTTGGGTTTGCTAAATACGGCGCTTTATGATTTCAGTGACGTCGTGCACTAAATTTCTGGCACCTGGGTTCTTACAATCGAAATTTCGTTTTGGATAAGCTGGACAAGTATCAGCCGCTTCGCCGTTGTTAGCCACAAGTCTTTTCACAGCTAATCGAGTCCCTTAATGCGGCTTATTGGGAATTCAGTGGTATTGATGAACACGTTTGTGAGTTCACGAGTCTTTCATTTTCATGTACAACGAAGCCAGATGAACAGCTCAGTAGTATTAAATGTAGATCAAGCAAAGCCAAGAAGGGCAACTCATTTGGAAATTATCCTCAATATTTTCAGAAGCGAGACAGGAATTTACCAAAGGGCAAAAGCACAAAACCACCAACCAACTGAAGGAATGTATGTACTGCAACGTTCGGTTGTATTGTGTGCAGTATTACCGTGTGACAATAAGATCTCAAATTTGGCGAAAATAGATAGTACCCGACTTGCAAATAGAGTAAGAAAAGAACTACATTTAAAATCTTATTGCAGATGAAATTGACGTGAGTGCATTCAAGTTTTATCTGTATTAAGATACGTACGACCTATATCGCCATGACATTTTCCACAAAGTTTAGTTGCGTTCTACTACTTCTTAAATTCATTAAATCGCCAAAAGCCGAACACCACGACGACTACATTGCAGAAGATTGTGGAGGGGATCTTATACCTGACACATTTCCACATCCCTGCAGACAAATTTTGTGTCCACAGACTGATGGGCGTCATCCATTCGCATGGTCGCAAGCTGAGTCTCTATTTTCTAATTGGACAAGCGCAAAAAAAGGCTTATGTAGTATCCTTATCGGTCTTGTTATTGACAATGACCTTTATTTGATTCAACTTTTGCCATCGCTTCGGAAAGAAAAGCTTCATGCAGTTTGGCTTGATGGTCAAATTGACGCTATGTTTTGTATCCATGAACGGCATCTGAGTTTCCCTACATTTTCTGATAGCCAGAAACATAATATAAAGCACAGCAACCGCAGCCCCTACTTGATATTTCTGAAGTTCTTGTGCAAAACCTTAAACGCAAGTCAGAGTGTATGGGACCGTTAGAAGCTTTGTTGTCCGATGGTCCGTGTTCCATATTTGTTTTCAAAAACATGGCGCGTGCTCGAGCTACCTTTGCATGCTCACATCACAGAGGGCATAAGTTTTGTACGTGAAAGGATCACATCATCTATAATAACAAGCGCACATATTGCAATATTGCACTTAGCATTCCCGTTTTTAGAAGACGGAATGGGAAACTTAGCAATCAAATGATAAACAGTTGTTCTATGAAGCGGCCAAACGGCCGAGGAAATTGTGGAAAATGGTGAAACCGCATCTACCTCAAGCTGGTAATCGTCATAGATACCCAGCAATTCACACGTAAATGAGCAAGCACATTAAAAAGATGTCTTCCGTAAATCTGAGCGTAGAAGCGGAAAGTCGCTGCCGCAGAAGTCTCGCATCAAATCGAAAATCAGACGACTTTACAAGACGAAAAAAGTAGGGATCAGGTGTAACCGAGAGAGATCAATTTCCCCACAAGTTAGATGTGTTTACGTATATCATGGAGGTCTTAATCGCCTATGCGGAAAGCAGTTTCGTGGAAAATTACTTTGCTGAATTAAAGTAGCTATATGCTCATCAACTTTCTAGGTGCCCTAAAAAGTAACACTCCGCGGAATACATTTAAAGGAATCCCAGTGGCATTTAATAATCTAGGCAGGAGATACACATGCGAGACAAGGCGACGTGCTATTTAATGTACTTGTATAGACAAAGCCAAAGATACGGGGTGTTCAACGGCATTTGCCGCCTCCACATTATTTCTCCCTAATGGCAGGGGTTTGCACGAAGTCGAGGCTTAGAATACTTTAAGATAAATACATGCACCGGCAAATAGTTTCGTTAAGAAGGGAAGTGCAAGAATTGAATCTAAAAAATAGAATGTTCACGGCGATTTATTCGCAATTAGCAAGCTTCTAATTCGATTGTCCGGTTTGGATTACTGCACTTTCACGGAAAACGTCCCCACGGTGAGATCAGCGCTGACGCCGACTGCAACCTGGGTGCTACATTGCACTTTTTGCAAGTACTGATCACTCGATACCACGTTCAGTTCCAACACTTTGTCCAGGAAGAGTTTCAGGTCGCCATTAAAGTTATCAATCGACGTCTTCGGGACAAAAGAGTACACTTTGTGGTCTGCCGCGTCCCCTTCGTACAGATCGAACTCAACGTCATCAACCAATAGAACCTGAGCATTGATTGGCTTGCCGGTAGTTGATGTAGGTTTACAATCGCCGTACACAGCAGTCCAAACGTCAATCTCAGTATCGGAAACTGAGACGTCGAGTGTACCGACGTTCAAGCCAATGGCGACGTTCGAGACCAACTGTCCAGTCGTGTTGTAGGAGTGGTAGAGAGTGGCAGGAATGGTCTTGATGTCTGAGATTAGCTTTGCGTCGATCTTTGGCTCGGCTATGTCAAACGTCTCGTATTGGGTCGTGTCCGTCTCTTGAGCGCTGGTCCCAACAAGATCAATGTGCGTGTGAAAGCCCACACTGTCGTCGTTGGCGAAATCCACGGTCGTGCACTGCTCGCCATTACCAATCTCGGAGCTTTGGGAGATTTGGAACGATCCATGTTCGACTAGGCCAGATTTTGAATCACAACTTGCCATGGTCAAATGGGCGGTCGAGGCTGCGGCGGCGAGGGCAATACCAGCGTGATAGCAGAACTTCATCGTGGTTGGTATCGAGCTTTTGCGAGGCGAGGCGAATTGCGGAATGAGCAGGAACGAAGAGAACAGAATGCGATTCCGGTTCAGATACATTCCTTTATCCCATGGCTCCAGTCAAATGCTTTTTTGCTGTGGTAGATTTCAAAGTTCTTTTTATCAAATCCGACTCTTTATTTATTTTAACAGGCCCTGCTAGTACGTGGTATATGATCTGTTCATGGAATGCTACGTTCGGTTGTATTGTGTACAGTATTACCGTGTGACAGTAAGATATCAAACTTGGCGAAAATAGATAGTCCCCGACTTGTCAATCAGAGTAATAAAAGGACTACATTTAAAATCTTATTGCAGATGAAATTGACGTGAGTGCATCCAAGTTTTATCTGTATTAAGATACGTACGACCTATATCGCCATGACATTTTCCACAAAGTTTAGTTGCGTTCTACTACTTCTTAAATTCATTAAATCGCCAAAAGCCGAACACCACGACGACTACATTGCAGAAGATTGTGGAGGGGATCTTATACCTGACACATTTCCAAATCCCTGCAGACAAATTTTGTGTCCACAGACTGATGGGCGTCATCCATTCGCATGGTCGCAAGCTGAGTCTCTATTTTCTAATTGGACAAGCGCAAAAAAAGGCTTATGTAGTATCCTTATCGGTCTTGTTATTGACAATGACCTTTTTTTGATTCAACTTTTGCCATCGCTTCGGAAAGAAAAGCTTCAAACAGTTTGGCTTGATGGTCAAATTGACGCTATGTTTTGTATCCATGAACGGCATCTGAGTTTCCCTACATTTCTGATAGGCAGAAACATAATATAAAGTACAGCAACCGCAGCCCCTACTTGATATTTCTGAAGTTCTTGAGCAAAACCTTAAACGCATATGGGACCGTTAGAAGCTTTGTTGTCCGATGGTCCGTGTTCCATATTTGTTTTCGAAAACATGGCGCGTGCTCGAGCTACCTTTGCATGCTCACATCATAGAGGGCATAAGTTTTGTACGTGAAAGGATCACATCATCTATAATATCAAGCGCACATATTGCAATCTTGCACTTAGCATTCCCGTTTTTAGAAGACGAAATGGGAACTTAGCATTCAAATGATAAACAGTTGTTCTATGAAGCGGCCAAACGGCCGAGGAAATTGTGGAAAATGGTGAAACCCCATCTACCTCAAGCTGGTAATCGTCATAGATACCCAGCAATTCACACGTAAATGAGCAAGCACATAAAAAAGATGTCTTCCATAAATCTGAGCGTAGAAGCGGAAAGTCGCTGCCGCAGAAGTCTCGCGTCAAATCGAAGGTCAGACGACTTTACAAGACGAAAAATGTAGGGATCAGGTGTAACCGAGAGAGATCAATTTCCCCACAAATTGTATGTGTTTACGTATATCATGGAGGTCTTAATCGCCTATGCGGAAAGCAGTTTCGTGGAAAATTACTTTGCTGAATTAAAGAAGCTATATGCTCATCAACTTTCTAGGTGCCCTAAAAAGTACCACTCCGCGGAATACATTTAACGGAATCCCAGTGGCATTTAATAATTTAGGCAGGAGATACACATGCGAGACAAGGCGACGTGCTATTTAATGTACTTGTATAGACAAAGCCAAAGATACGGGGTGTTCAACGGCATTTGCCGCCTCCACATTATTTCTCCCTAATGGCAGGGGTTTGCACGAAGTCGAGGCTTAGAATACTTTAAGATAAATACATGCACCGGCAAATAGTTTCGTTAAGAAGGGAAGTGCAAGAATTGAATCTAAAAAAAAAAGTATTCACGGCGATTTATTCGCAATTAGCAAGCTTCAAATTCGATTGTCCGGTTTGGATTACTGCACTTTCACGGAAAACGTCCCCACGGTGAGATCAGCGCTGACGCCGACTGCAACCTGGGTGCTACATTGCACTTTTTGCAAGTACTGATCACTCGATACCACGTTCAGTTCCAACACTTTGTCCAGGAAGAGTTTCAGGTCGCCATTAAAGTTATCAATCGACGTCTTCGGGACAAAAGAGTACACTTTGTGGTCTGACGCGTCCCCTTCGTACAGATCGAACTCAACGTCATCAACCAATAGAACCTGAGCATTAATTGGCTTGCCGGTAGTTGATGTAGGTTTACAATCGCCGTACACAGCAGTCCAAACGTCAATCTCAGCATCGGAAACTGAGACGTCGAGTGTACCGACGTTCAAGCCAATGGCGACGTTCGAGACCAACTGTCCAGTCGTGTTGTAGGAGTGGTCGAGAGTGGCAGGAATGGTCTTGATGTCTGAGATTAGCTTTGCGTCGATCTTTGGCTCGGCTATGTCAAACGTCTCGTATTGGTTCGTGTCCGTCTCTTGAGTGCTGGTCCCAACAAGATCAATGTGCGTGTGAAAGCCCACACTGTCGTCGTTGGCGAAATCCACGGTCGTGCACTGCTCGCCATTACCAATCTCGGAGCTTTGGGAGATTTGGAACGATCCATGTTCGACTAGGCCAGATTTTGAATCACAACTTGCCATGGTCAAATGGGCGGTCGAGGCTGCGGCGGCGAGGGCAATACCAGCGTGATAGCAGAACTTCATCGTGGTTGGTATCAGGCTTTTGCGAGGCGAGGCGAATTGCGGAGTGAGCAAAACCGAAGCGAACAGAATGCGATTCCGGTTCTAATTCATTCCTTTATCCCATGGCTCCAGTCAAATGCTTTTTTGCTGGGGTAGATTACAACGTTCTTTTTATCAAATCCGAACCTTTATTTATTTTAACAGACCCTACGAGTACGTGGTATATCATCTGTTCATGGAATGCTACGTTCGGTTGTATTGTGTACAGTATTACCGTGTGACAGTAAGATATCAAACTTGGCGAAAATAGATAGTCCCCGACTTGTCAATCAGAGTAATAAAAGGACTACATTTAAAATCTTATTGCAGATGAAATTGACGTGAGTGCATCCAAGTTTTATCTGTATTAAGATACGTACGACCTATATCGCCATGACATTTTCCACAAAGTTTAGTTGCGTTCTACTACTTCTTAAATTCATTAAATCGCCAAAAGCCGAACACCACGACGACTACATTGCAGAAGATTGTGGAGGGGATCTTATACCTGACACATTTCCACATCCCTGCAGACAAATTTTGTGTCCACAGACTGATGGGCGTCATCCATTCGCATGGTCGCAAGCTGAGTCTCTATTTTCTAATTGGACAAGCGCCAAAAAAGGCTTATGTAGTATCCTTATCGGTCTTGTTATTGACAATGACCTTTATTTGATTCAACTTTTGCCATCGCTTCGGAAAGAAAAGCTTCATGCAGTTTGGCTTGATGGTCAAATTGACGCTAGGTTTTGTATCCATGAACGGCATCTGAGTTTCCCTACAATTCTGATAGCCAGAAACATAATATAAAGTACAGCAACCGCAGCCCCTACTTGATATTTCTGAAGTTCTTGTGCAAAACCTTAAACGCACGTCAGTGTATGGGACCGTTAGAAGCTTTGTTGTCCGATGGTCCGTGTTCCATATTTGTTTTCGAAAACATGGCACGTGCTCGAGCTACCTTTGCATGCTCACATCACAGAGGGCATAAGTTTTGTACGTGAAAGGATCACATCATCTATAATATTATAGCGCACATATTGCAATCTTACACTTAGCATTCCCGTTTTTAGAAGACGAAATGGGCAACTTAGCAATCAAATGATAAACAGTTGTTCTATGAAGCGGCAAAACGGCCGAGGAAATTGTGGAAAATGGTGCAACTCCATCTACCTCAAGCTGGTAATCGTCATAGATACCCAGCAATTCACACGTAAATGAGCAAGCACATAAAAAAGATGTCTTCCATAAATCTGAGCGTAGAAGCGGAAAGTCGCTGCCGCAGAAGTCTCGCGTCAAATCGAAGGTCAGACGACTTTACAAGACGAAAAATGTAGGGATCAGGTGTAACCGAGAGAGATCAATTTCCCCACAAATTGTATGTGTTTACGTATATCATGGAGGTCTTAATCGCCTATGCGGAAAGCAGTTTCGTGGAAAATTACTTTGCTGAATTAAAGTAGCTATATGCTCATCAACTTTCTAGGTGCCCTAAAAAGTAACACTCCGCGGAATACATTTAAAGGAATCCCAGTGGCATTTAATAATCTAGGCAGGAGATACACATGCGAGACAAGGCGACGTGCTATTTAATGTACTTGTATAGACAAAGCCAAAGATACGGGGTGTTCAACGGCATTTGCCGCCTCCACATTATTTCTCCCTAATGGCAGGGGTTTGCACGAAGTCGAGGCTTAGAATACTTTAAGATAAATACATGCACCGGCAAATAGTTTCGTTAAGAAGGGAAGTGCAAAAATTGAATCTAAAAAAAAATGTTCACGGCGATTTATTCGCAATTAGCAAGCTTCTAATTCGATTGTCCGGTTTGGATTACTGCACTTTCACGGAAAACGTCCCCACGGTGAGATCAGCGCTGACGCCGACTGCAACCTGGGTGCTACATTGCACTTTTTGCAAGTACTGATCACTCGATACCACGTTCAGTTCCAACACTTTGTCCAGGAAGAGTTTCAGGTCGCCATTAAAGTTATCAATCGACGTTTTCGGGACAAAAGAGTACACTTTGTGGTCTGCCGCGTCCCCTTCGTACAGATCGAACTCAACGTCATCAACCAATAGAACCTGAGCATTAATTGGCTTGCCGGTAGTTGATGTAGGTTTACAATCGCCGTACACAGCAGTCCAAACGTCAATCTCAGTATCGGAAACTGAGACGTCGAGTGTACCGACGTTCAAGCCAATGGCGACGTTCGAGACCAACTGTCCAGTCGTGTTGTAGGAGTGGTCGAGAGTGGCAGGAATGGTCTTGATGGCCGAGATTAGCTTTGCGTCGATTTTGGCTCGGCTATGTCAAACGTCTCGTATTGGTCGTGTCCGTCTCTTGAGCGCTGGTCCCAACAAGATCAATGTGCGTGTGAAAGCCCACACTGTCGTCGTTGGCGAAATCCACGGTCGTGCACTGCTCGCCATTACCAATCTCGGAGCTTTGGGAGATTTGAACGATCCATGTTCGACTAGGCCAGATTTTGAATCACAACTTGCCATGGTCAAATGGGCGGTCGAGGCTGCGGCGGCGAGGGCAATACCAGCGTGATAGCAGAACTTCATCGTGGTTGGTATCAGGCTTTTGCGAGGCGAGGCGAATTGCGGAATGAGCAAAACCGAAGCGAACAGAATGCGATTCCGGTTCAAATTCATTCCTTTATCCCATGGCTCCAGTCAAATGCTTTTTTGCTGTGGTAGATTCCAACGTTCTTTTTATCAAATCCGAATCTTTATTTATTTTAACAGGCCCTACGAGTACGTGGTATATGATCTGTTCATGGAATGCTACGTTCGGTTGTATTGTGTACAGTATTACCGTGTGACAGTAAGATATCAAACTTGGCGAAAATAGATAGTCCCCGACTTGTCAATCAGAGTAATAAAAGGACTACATTTAAAATCTTATTGCAGATGAAATTGACGTGAGTGCATCCAAGTTTTATCTGTATTAAGATACGTACGACCTATATCGCCATGACATTTTCCACAAAGTTTAGTTGCGTTCTACTACTTCTTAAATTCATTAAATCGCCAAAAGCCGAACACCACGACGACTACATTGCAGAAGATTGTGGAGGGGATCTTATACCTGACACATTTCCACATCCCTGCAGACAAATTTTGTGTCCACAGACTGATGGGCGTCATCCATTCGCATGGTCGCAAGCTGAGTCTCTATTTTCTAATTGGACAAGCGCAAAAAAAGGCTTATGTAGTATCCTTATCGGTCTTGTTATTGACAATGACCTTTATTTGATTCAACTTTTGCCATCGCTTCGGAAAGAAAAGCTTCATGCAGTTTGGCTTGATGGTCAAATTGACGCTATGTTTTGTATCCATGAACGGCATCTGAGTTTCCCTACATTTTCTGATAGCCAGAAACATAATATAAAGCACAGCAACCGCAGCCCCTACTTGATATTTCTGAAGTTCTTGAGCAAAACCTTAAACGCACGTCAGTGTATGGGACCGTTAGAAGCTTTGTTGTCCGATGGTCCGTGTTCCATATTTGTTTTCGAAAACATGGCGCGTGCTCGAGCTACCTTTGCATGCTCACATCACAAAGGGCATAAGTTTTGTACGTGAAAGGATCACATCATCTATAATATTATAGCGCACATATTGCAATCTTACACTTAGCATTCCCGTTTTTAGAAGACGAAATGGGCAACTTAGCAATCAAATGATAAACAGTTGTTCTATGAAGCGGCAAAACGGCGAGGAAATTGTGGAAAATGGTGCAACTCCATCTACCTCAAGCTGGTAATCGTCATAGATACCCAGCAATTCACACGTAAATGAGCAAGCACATAAAAAAGATGTCTTCCATAATCTTAGCGTAGAAGCGGAAAGTCGCTGCCGCAGAAGTCTGCGTCAAATCGAAGGTCAGACGACTTTACAAGACGAAAAATGTAGGGATCAGGTGTAACCGAGAGAGATCAATTTCCCCACAAATTGTATGTGTTTACGTATATCATGGAGGTCTTAATCGCCTATGCGGAAAGCAGTTTCGTGGAAAATTACTTTGCTGAATTAAAGAAGCTATATGCTCATCAACTTTCTAGGTGCCCTAAAAAGTAACACTCCGCGGAATACATTTAAAGGAATCCCAGTGGCATTTAATAATCTAGGCAGGAGATACACATGCGAGACAAGGCGACGTGCTATTTAATGTACTTGTATAGACAAAGCCAAAGATACGGGGTGTTCAACGGCATTTGCCGCCTCCACATTATTTCTCCCTAATGGCAGGGGTTTGCACGAAGTCGAGGCTTAGAATACTTTAAGATAAATACATGCACCGGCAAATAGTTTCGTCAAGAAGGGAAGTGCAAGAATTGAATCTAAAAAAAAAGTGTTCACGGCGATTTATTCGCAATTAGCAAGCTTCAAATTCGATTGTCCGGTTTGGATTACTGCACTTTCACGGAAAACGTCCCCACGGTGAGATCAGCGCTGACGCCGACTGCAACCTGGGTGCTACATTGCACTTTTTGCAAGTACTGATCACTCGATACCACGTTTAGTTCCAACACTTTGTCCAGGAAGAGTTTCAGGTCGCCATTAAAGTTATCAATCGACGTCTTCGGGACAAAAGAGTACACTTTGTGGTCTGCCGCGTCCCCTTCGTACAGATCGAACTCAACGTCATCAACCAATAGAACCTGAGCATTAATTGGCTTGCCGGTAGTTGATGTAGGTTTACAATCGCCGTACACAGCAGTCCAAACGTCAATCTCAGTATCGGAAACTGAGACGTCGAGTGTACCGACGTTCAAGCCAATGGCGACGTTCGAGACCAACTGTCCAGTCGTGTTGTAGGAGTGGTCGAGAGTGGCAGGAATGGTCTTGATGTCTGAGATTAGCTTTGCGTCGATCTTTGGCTCGGCTATGTCAAACGTCTCGTATTGGTTCGTGTCCGTCTCTTGAGCGCTGGTCCCAACAAGATCAATGTGCGTGTGAAAGCCCACACTGTCGTCGTTGGCGAAATCCACGGTCGTGCACTGCTCGCCATTACCAATCTCGGAGCTTTGGGAGATTTGAACGATCCATGTTCGACTAGGCCAGATTTTGAATCACAACTTGCCATGGTCAAATGGGCGGTCGAGGCTGCGGCGGCGAGGGCAATACCAGCGTGATAGCAGAACTTCATCGTGGTTGGTATCAGGCTTTTGCGAGGCGAGGCGAATTGCGGAATGAGCAAAACCGAAGCGAACAGAATGCGATTCCGGTTCAAATTCATTCCTTTATCCCATGGCTCCAGTCAAATGCTTTTTTGCTGTGGTAGATTCCAACGTTCTTTTTATCAAATCCGAATCTTTATTTATTTTAACAGGCCCTACGAGTACGTGGTATATGATCTGTTCATGGAATGCTACGTTCGGTTGTATTGTGTACAGTATTACCGTGTGACAGTAAGATATCAAACTTGGCGAAAATAGATAGTCCCCGACTTGTCAATCAGAGTAATAAAAGGACTACATTTAAAATCTTATTGCAGATGAAATTGACGTGAGTGCATCCAAGTTTTATCTGTATTAAGATACGTACGACCTATATCGCCATGACATTTTCCACAAAGTTTAGTTGCGTTCTACTACTTCTTAAATTCATTAAATCGCCAAAAGCCGAACACCACGACGACTACATTGCAGAAGATTGTGGAGGGGATCTTATACCTGACACATTTCCACATCCCTGCAGACAAATTTTGTGTCCACAGACTGATGGGCGTCATCCATTCGCATGGTCGCAAGCTGAGTCTCTATTTTCTAATTGGACAAGCGCAAAAAAAGGCTTATGTAGTATCCTTATCGGTCTTGTTATTGACAATGACCTTTATTTGATTCAACTTTTGCCATCGCTTCGGAAAGAAAAGCTTCATGCAGTTTGGCTTGATGGTCAAATTGACGCTATGTTTTGTATCCATGAACGGCATCTGAGTTTCCCTACATTTTCTGATAGCCAGAAACATAATATAAAGCACAGCAACCGCAGCCCCTACTTGATATTTCTGAAGTTCTTGAGCAAAACCTTAAACGCATATGGGACCGTTAGAAGCTTTGTTGTCCGATGGTCCGTGTTCCATATTTGTTTTCGAAAACATGGCGCGTGCTCGAGCTACCTTTGCATGCTCACATCACAAAGGGCATAAGTTTTGTACGTGAAAGGATCACATCATCTATAATATTATAGCGCACATATTGCAATCTTACACTTAGCATTCCCGTTTTTAGAAGACGAAATGGGCAACTTAGCAATCAAATGATAAACAGTTGTTCTATGAAGCGGCAAAACGGCGAGGAAATTGTGGAAAATGGTGCAACTCCATCTACCTCAAGCTGGTAATCGTCATAGATACCCAGCAATTCACACGTAAATGAGCAAGCACATAAAAAAGATGTCTTCCATAAATCTGAGCGTAGAAGCGGAAAGTCGCTGCCGCAGAAGTCTGCGTCAAATCGAAGGTCAGACGACTTTACAAGACGAAAAATGTAGGGATCAGGTGTAACCGAGAGAGATCAATTTCCCCACAAATTGTATGTGTTTACGTATATCATGGAGGTCTTAATCGCCTATGCGGAAAGCAGTTTCGTGGAAAATTACTTTGCTGAATTAAAGTAGCTATATGCTCATCAACTTTCTAGGTGCCCTAAAAAGTAACACTCCGGGAATACATTTAAAGGAATCCCAGTGGCATTTAATAATCTAGGCAGGAGATACACATGCGAGACAAGGCGACGTGCTATTTAATGTACTTGTATAGACAAAGCCAAAGATACGGGGTGTTCAACGGCATTTGCCGCCTCCACATTATTTCTCCCTAATGGCAGGGGTTTGCACGAAGTCGAGGCTTAGAATACTTTAAGATAAATACATGCACCGGCAAATAGTTTCGTTAAGAAGGGAAGTGCAAGAACTGAATCTAAGAAAAAAGTGTTCACGGCGATTTATTCGCAATTAGCAAGCTTCTAATTCGATTGTCCGGTTTGGATTACTGCACTTTCACGGAAAACGTCCCCACGGTGAGATCAGCGCTGACGCCGACTGCAACCTGGGTGCTACATTGCACTTTTTGCAAGTACTGATCACTCGATACCACGTTCAGTTCCAACACTTTGTCCAGGAAGAGTTTCAGGTCGCCATTAAAGTTATCAATCGACGTTTTCGGGACAAAAGAGTACACTTTGTGGTCTGCCGCGTCCCCTTCGTACAGATCGAACTCAACGTATCAACCAATAGAACCTGAGCATTAATTGGCTTGCCGGTAGTTGATGTAGGTTTACAATCGCCGTACACAGCAGTCCAAACGTCAATCTCAGTATCGGAAACTGAGACGTCGAGTGTACCGACGTTCAAGCCAATGGCGACGTTCGAGACCAACTGTCCAGTCGTGTTGTAGGAGTGGTCGAGAGTGGCAGGAATGGTCTTGATGTCTGAGATTAGCTTTGCGTCGATCTTTGGCTCGGCTATGTCAAACGTCTCGTATTGGTTCGTGTCCGTCTCTTGAGCGCTGGTCCCAACAAGATCAATGTGCGTGTGAAAGCCCACACTGTCGTCGTTGGCGAAATCCACGGTCGTGCACTGCTCGCCATTACCAATCTCGGAGCTTTGGGAGATTTTGAACGATCCATGTTCGACTAGGCCAGATTTTGAATCACAACTTGCCATGGTCAAATGGGCGGTCGAGGCTGCGGCGGCGAGGGCAATACCAGCGTGATAGCAGAACTTCATCGTGGTTGGTATCAGGCTTTTGCGAGGCGAGGCGAATTGCGGAATGAGCAAAACCGAAGCGAACAGAATGCGATTCCGGTTCAAATTCATTCCTTTATCCCATGGCTCCAGTCAAATGCTTTTTTGCTGTGGTAGATTCCAACGTTCTTTTTATCAAATCCGAATCTTTATTTATTTTAACAGGCCCTACGAGTACGTGGTATATGATCTGTTCATGGAATGCTACGTTCGGTTGTATTGTGTACAGTATTACCGTGTGACAGTAAGATATCAAACTTGGCGAAAATAGATAGTCCCCGACTTGTCAATCAGAGTAATAAAAGGACTACATTTAAAATCTTATTGCAGATGAAATTGACGTGAGTGCATCCAAGTTTTATCTGTATTAAGATACGTACGACCTATATCGCCATGACATTTTCCACAAAGTTTAGTTGCGTTCTACTACTTCTTAAATTCATTAAATCGCCAAAAGCCGAACACCACGACGACTACATTGCAGAAGATTGTGGAGGGGATCTTATACCTGACACATTTCCACATCCCTGCAGACAAATTTTGTGTCCACAGACTGATGGGCGTCATCCATTCGCATGGTCGCAAGCTGAGTCTCTATTTTCTAATTGGACAAGCGCAAAAAAAGGCTTATGTAGTATCCTTATCGGTCTTGTTATTGACAATGACCTTTATTTGATTCAACTTTTGCCATCGCTTCGGAAAGAAAAGCTTCATGCAGTTTGGCTTGATGGTCAAATTGACGCTATGTTTTGTATCCATGAACGGCATCTGAGTTTCCCTACATTTTCTGATAGCCAGAAACATAATATAAAGCACAGCAACCGCAGCCCCTACTTGATATTTCTGAAGTTCTTGAGCAAAACCTTAAACGCATATGGGACCGTTAGAAGCTTTGTTGTCCGATGGTCCGTGTTCCATATTTGTTTTCGAAAACATGGCGCGTGCTCGAGCTACCTTTGCATGCTCACATCACAAAGGGCATAAGTTTTGTACGTGAAAGGATCACATCATCTATAATATTATAGCGCACATATTGCAATCTTACACTTAGCATTCCCGTTTTTAGAAGACGAAATGGGCAACTTAGCAATCAAATGATAAACAGTTGTTCTATGAAGCGGCAAAACGGCGAGGAAATTGTGGAAAATGGTGCAACCCATCTACCTCAAGCTGGTAATCGTCATAGATACCCAGCAATTCACACGTAAATGAGCAAGCACATAAAAAAGATGTCTTCCATAAATCTGAGCGTAGAAGCGGAAAGTCGCTGCCGCAGAAGTCTTGCGTCAAATCGAAGGTCAGACGACTTTACAAGACGAAAAATGTAGGGATCAGGTGTAACCGAGAGAGATCAATTTCCCCACAAATTGTATGTGTTTACGTATATCATGGAGGTCTTAATCGCCTATGCGGAAAGCAGTTTCGTGGAAAATTACTTTGCTGAATTAAAGTAGCTATATGCTCATCAACTTTCTAGGTGCCCTAAAAAGTAACACTCCGGGAATACATTTAAAGGAATCCCAGTGGCATTTAATAATCTAGGCAGGAGATACACATGCGAGACAAGGCGACGTGCTATTTAATGTACTTGTATAGACAAAGCCAAAGATACGGGGTGTTCAACGGCATTTGCCGCCTCCACATTATTTCTCCCTAATGGCAGGGGTTTGCACGAAGTCGAGGCTTAGAATACTTTAAGATAAATACATGCACCGGCAAATAGTTTCGTTAAGAAGGGAAGTGCAAGAACTGAATCTAAGAAAAAAAGTGTTCACGGCGATTTATTCGCAATTAGCAAGCTTCTAATTCGATTGTCCGGTTTGGATTACTGCACTTTCACGGAAAACGTCCCCACGGTGAGATCAGCGCTGACGCCGACTGCAACCTGGGTGCTACATTGCACTTTTTGCAAGTACTGATCACTCGATACCACGTTCAGTTCCAACACTTTGTCCAGGAAGAGTTTCAGGTCGCCATTAAAGTTATCAATCGACGTTTTCGGGACAAAAGAGTACACTTTGTGGTCTGCCGCATCCCCTTCGTACAGATCGAACTCAACGTCATCAACCAATAGAACCTGAGCATTGATTGGCTTGCCGGTAGTTGATGTAGGTTTACAATCGCCGTACACAGCAGTCCAAACGTCAATCTCAGTATCGGAAACTGAGACGTCGAGTGTACCGACGTTCATGCCAATGGCGACGTTCGAGACCAACTGTCCAGTCGTGTTGTAGGAGTGGTCGAGAGTGGCAGGAATGGTCTTGATGTCGAGATTAGCTTTGCGTCGATCTTTGGCTCGGCTATGTCAAACGTCTCGTATTGGTCGTGTCCGTCTCTTGAGTGCTGGTCCCAACAAGATCAATGTGCGTGTGAAAGCCCACACTGTCGTCGTTGGCGAAATCCACGGTCGTGCACTGCTCGCCAATACCAATCTCGGAGCTTTGGGAGATTTAAACGATCCATGTTCGACTAGGCCAGATTTTGAATCACAACTTGCCATGGTCAAATGGGCGGTCGAGGCTGCGGCGGCGAGGGCAATACCAGCGTGATAGCAGAACTTCATCGTGGTTGGTATCAGGCTTTTGCGAGGCGAGGCGAATTGCGGAATGAGCAAAACCGAAGCGAACAGAATGCGATTCCGGTTCAAATTCATTCCTTTATCCCATGGCTCCAGTCAAATGCTTTTTTGCTGTGGTAGATTCCAACGTTCTTTTTATCAAATCCGAATCTTTATTTATTTTAACAGGCCCTACGAGTACGTGGTATATGATCTGTTCATGGAATGCTACGTTCGGTTGTATTGTGTACAGTATTACCGTGTGACAGTAAGATATCAAACTTGGCGAAAATAGATAGTCCCCGACTTGTCAATCAGAGTAATAAAAGGACTACATTTAAAATCTTATTGCAGATGAAATTGACGTGAGTGCATCCAAGTTTTATCTGTATTAAGATACGTACGACCTATATCGCCATGACATTTTCCACAAAGTTTAGTTGCGTTCTACTACTTCTTAAATTCATTAAATCGCCAAAAGCCGAACACCACGACGACTACATTGCAGAAGATTGTGGAGGGGATCTTATACCTGACACATTTCCACATCCCTGCAGACAAATTTTGTGTCCACAGACTGATGGGCGTCATCCATTCGCATGGTCGCAAGCTGAGTCTCTATTTTCTAATTGGACAAGCGCAAAAAAAGGCTTATGTAGTATCCTTATCGGTCTTGTTATTGACAATGACCTTTATTTGATTCAACTTTTGCCATCGCTTCGGAAAGAAAAGCTTCATGCAGTTTGGCTTGATGGTCAAATTGACGCTATGTTTTGTATCCATGAACGGCATCTGAGTTTCCCTACATTTTCTGATAGCCAGAAACATAATATAAAGCACAGCAACCGCAGCCCCTACTTGATATTTCTGAAGTTCTTGAGCAAAACCTTAAACGCATATGGGACCGTTAGAAGCTTTGTTGTCCGATGGTCCGTGTTCCATATTTGTTTTCGAAAACATGGCGCGTGCTCGAGCTACCTTTGCATGCTCACATCACAAAGGGCATAAGTTTTGTACGTGAAAGGATCACATCATCTATAATATTATAGCGCACATATTGCAATCTTACACTTAGCATTCCCGTTTTTAGAAGACGAAATGGGCAACTTAGCAATCAAATGATAAACAGTTGTTCTATGAAGCGGCAAAACGGCCGAGGAAATTGTGGAAAATGGTGCAACTCCATCTACCTCAAGCTGGTAATCGTCATAGATACCCAGCAATTCACACGTAAATGAGCAAGCACATAAAAAAGATGTCTTCCATAAATCTGAGCGTAGAAGCGGAAAGTCGCTGCCGCAGAAGTCTTGCGTCAAATCGAAGGTCAGACGACTTTACAAGACGAAAAATGTAGGGATCAGGTGTAACCGAGAGAGATCAATTTCCCCACAAATTGTATGTGTTTACGTATATCATGGAGGTCTTAATCGCCTATGCGGAAAGCAGTTTCGTGGAAAATTACTTTGCTGAATTAAAGTAGCTATATGCTCATCAACTTTCTAGGTGCCCTAAAAAGTAACACTCCGGGGAATACATTTAAAGGAATCCCAGTGGCATTTAATAATCTAGGCAGGAGATACACATGCGAGACAAGGCGACGTGCTATTTAATGTACTTGTATAGACAAAGCCAAAGATACGGGGTGTTCAACGGCATTTGCCGCCTCCACATTATTTCTCCCTAATGGCAGGGGTTTGCACGAAGTCGAGGCTTAGAATACTTTAAGATAAATACATGCACCGGCAAATAGTTTCGTTAAGAAGGGAAGTGCAAGAACTGAATCTAAGAAAAAAAGTGTTCACGGCGATTTATTCGCAATTAGCAAGCTTCTAATTCGATTGTCCGGTTTGGATTACTGCACTTTCACGGAAAACGTCCCCACGGTGAGATCAGCGCTGACGCCGACTGCAACCTGGGTGCTACATTGCACTTTTTGCAAGTACTGATCACTCGATACCACGTTCAGTTCCAACACTTTGTCCAGGAAGAGTTTCAGGTCGCCATTAAAGTTATCAATCGACGTTTTCGGGACAAAAGAGTACACTTTGTGGTCTGCCGCATCCCCTTCGTACAGATCGAACTCAACGTCATCAACCAATAGAACCTGAGCATTAATTGGCTTGCCGGTAGTTGATGTAGGTTTACAATCGCCGTACACAGCAGTCCAAACGTCAATCTCAGTATCGGAAACTGAGACGTCGAGTGTACCGACGTTCAAGCCAATGGCGACGTTCGAGACCAACTGTCCAGTCGTGTTGTAGGAGTGGTCGAGAGTGGCAGGAATGGTCTTGATGTCTGAGATTAGCTTTGCGTCGATCTTTGGCTCGGCTATGTCAAACGTCTCGTATTGGTTCGTGTCCGTCTCTTGAGTGCTGGTCCCAACAAGATCAATGTGCGTGTGAAAGCCCACACTGTCGTCGTTGGCGAAATCCACGGTCGTGCACTGCTCGCCAATTACCAATCTCGGAGCTTTGGGAGATTTAAACGATCCATGTTCGACTAGGCCAGATTTTGAATCACAACTTGCCATGGTCAAATGGGCGGTCGAGGCTGCGGCGGCGAGGGCAATACCAGCGTGATAGCAGAACTTCATCGTGGTTGGTATCAGGCTTTTGCGAGGCGAGGCGAATTGCGGAATGAGCAAAACCGAAGCGAACAGAATGCGATTCCGGTTCAAATTCATTCCTTTATCCCATGGCTCCAGTCAAATGCTTTTTTGCTGTGGTAGATTCCAACGTTCTTTTTATCAAATCCGAATCTTTATTTATTTTAACAGGCCCTACGAGTACGTGGTATATGATCTGTTCATGGAATGCTACGTTCGGTTGTATTGTGTACAGTATTACCGTGTGACAGTAAGATATCAAACTTGGCGAAAATAGATAGTCCCCGACTTGTCAATCAGAGTAATAAAAGGACTACATTTAAAATCTTATTGCAGATGAAATTGACGTGAGTGCATCCAAGTTTTATCTGTATTAAGATACGTACGACCTATATCGCCATGACATTTTCCACAAAGTTTAGTTGCGTTCTACTACTTCTTAAATTCATTAAATCGCCAAAAGCCGAACACCACGACGACTACATTGCAGAAGATTGTGGAGGGGATCTTATACCTGACACATTTCCACATCCCTGCAGACAAATTTTGTGTCCACAGACTGATGGGCGTCATCCATTCGCATGGTCGCAAGCTGAGTCTCTATTTTCTAATTGGACAAGCGCAAAAAAAGGCTTATGTAGTATCCTTATCGGTCTTGTTATGCCGCCCACTTCACGCTCGTCCAGCTTCACCGACCGTGATACTGATATCTTGTCTTTCTCCAAATCGTAAACTCGGTATCCCTTGGTGTCTTCGGCATAACCAAGGAACATGCACTTGAAGCTTTTGGCTTCGAGCTTCGTCCTCTTCACTTGATCAACGTGAGCATATCCATGAGACCCAAACACCCTAAGATGATCCATCCGTGGCTTCATCTTAATGCCCAGTTCATATGGGGTGTTATTTGGGTGCATTGTATTAGGAGAGCGGTTGATCAGGTACACCGCAGTGCTTACTGCCTCTGCCCACCAACATGTCGGAACACACTTGTAGTGTAGCATGCTCCGTGCCTTTTCCATTATCGTACGGTTCATTCGTTCTGCAATACCATTTTGTTGGGGACTGTATGGTACTGTACGCTGATGTATGATACCGTTCCGCTGTTATAAATCCGTAACTGTCTTGTTGACAAACTCCGTTCCGTTGTCCGAACGCAGGCACTTGATATGGGTTCCCCACTGATTCTCATGCAGTGCTTTAAACATCGTGATCTTGTCGGCAACTTCACTCTTCTTTGCCAGAAAGTAAGCCACCACGTATCGTGGATAATCATCCACAAACGTCAAAATGTATTTAGCACCTCCTTTTGAAAGTGTCTTCATGGGTCCCATCACGTCTGTGTGAACTAACTCCAATACACGCGATGTCTTTGTCATGGAGCGTCCTGGAAAGGCTTCGATCGTCTGCTTGTCCTTCATGCATCCACCACACAGGATCTTGATACCTTATTTTAGCGCAGGAATACCTTCTGTGGATCGCATAGTTTTCACTAAAACGTCCTCACTTGGATGTCCCATGCGAGCGTGCCATAACTCCCACTGACTATCAACTCCCGAGTATTGCACCAATCGTGCCTCCTCTTGCTGACAATCCAGTGTGTAAGCTTTCCCATTTCTTGTCCCAGTTGCCAAAGCTTCGTTCCTGTCCCAAATGATGCACGAAGCACGCTGAAACTCCACACTTAGTCCACGTTCGGCAAGCTTTCCCACCGACAGTAGACGTCTGTCAAGTCCAGGGATAAGCAGCACTTCCATCATCGATATGCGTCTTCCATCTAAGCCGATAAGCTTCACTGTTCCAGCTCCTTCGACGCGTAACTTTCTGCCATCTGCAATTGTTACCTTGATGTCGTCTTTAAGTTGCTTGAAGTCGATCAAGTCACTTCGGTGAGGGGTCATGTGTGACGTCGCACCACTGTCGATCAGCCAGCTTACTGATTTCTCATCCCCCACAGCAAACACTGCATCATTACCGCTATAACGGTTTCTGGAACGGTTCTCAGCAGCTGGGCAGTCCCGCTTCATATGACCAGTCTGGTCACAATTGAAGCATTTTCCCCGAAAACCGCCGCCCTTGCGTGGCGCGTAAATCTTGCGGCCACTTCCTCGTCTGCCCTTGATCCGTCCATCATTGTCTGTGGCTCGAACCGCTTTCTCACTTGCTTCCTTCTTCTGTAGTTTGTCTGACTCCTTCAACAGCTTCTCCTTGACTTCGATCAGAGTGATGTCCTTGGCGTTCTCCACGATAGAAGATATTATTTCATATTCCGCCGGCAAGCTGCTCAGAAGCACCACTAGCTGTCTTGATTCATCCACCGGCTCTCCCGTCATCTGGAGTCCCACGACCAGCTCATCGAACGCGTCCAGATGTTCCACCATGCGAGTGCCACTCTCCATCTTAAACTCATGAAGGCGCCGTGTCATCGTGACACGGTTGTGTAAAGTGGAACGATGGTAGAAATCGCGAAGCGTTCCCCATGCCTCCAAGGCACGAGTAGCAGACCGTATCTTGGTCTGGTGTTGTATCTCGACGCCCTGGGCAATTATACCCAATGCCTTGGCGTCATTCACGAGCCACGTCTCCGTTATTTCGCTCTCGCCCTTCGCGCCCATAATGTGTCCCAGCAGCCCTTTTCTTGCGAGGGCCATTCTCATGTTGAACTCCCAATGGTAGTAGTTACCATCTCCTAGGAGGACTTCGGTGCGCTTGGTAGTCATGGCGGTGACGGTGTGGTGATTCGAGGCTGTTGTTTGCGGCTGTTAACCTGTTAAGAAGAAAGTAAAAACCGAAGTGAATATATTTATCCTGACCAATGAATGGCTACCATATGTAATTACTAATTGTGACGTACTTGTAATTACTGTAAAGCCATCCACCTGTTCAACATGCATTCAGCGGTGTAATGTTAACATAGAGCGCAACTAAACTTTGTGGAAAATGTCATGGCGATACAGGTCGTACATGTCTTAATACAGATAAAACATGGATGCACTCACGTCAATTTCATCTGCAATAAGATTTTAAATGTAGTCCTTTTATTACTCTGATTGACAAGTCGGGGACTATCTATTTTCGCCAAGTTTGATATCTTACTGTCACACGGTAATACTGTACACAATACAACCGAACGTAGCATTCCATGAACAGATCATATACCACGTACTCGTAGGGCCTGTTAAAATAAATAAAGATTCGGATTTGATAAAAAGAACTTTGGAATCTACCACAGCAAAAAAGCATTTTGAATGGAGCCATGGGATAAAGGAATGTATCTGAACCGGAATCGCATTCTGTTCGCTTCGGTTTTGCTCATTCCGCAATTCGCCTCGCCTCGCAAAAGCCTGATACCAACCACGATGAAGTTCTGCTATCACGCTGGTATTGCCCTCGCCGCCGCAGCCTCGACCGCCCATTTGACCATGGCAAGTTGTGATTCAAATCTGGCCTAGTCGAACATGGATCGTTCAAAATCTCCCAAAGCTCCGAGATTGGTAATGGCGAGCAGTGCACGACCGTGGATTTCGCCAACGACGACAGTGTGGGCTTTCACACGCACATTGATCTTGTTGGGACCAGCGCTCAAGAGACGGACACGACCCAATACGAGACGTTTGACATAGCCGAGCCAAAGATCGACGCAAAGCTAATCTCGGACATCAAGACCATTCCTGCCACTCTCGACCACTCCTACAACACGACTGGACAGTTGGTCTCGAACGTCGCCATTGGCTTGAACGTCGGTACACTCGACGTCTCAGTTTCCGATACTGAGATTGACGTTTGGACTGCTGTGTACGGCGATTGTAAACCTACATCAACTACCGGCAAGCCAATTAATGCTCAGGTTCTATTGGTTGATGACGTTGAGTTCGATCTGTACGAAGGGGACGCGGCAGACCACAAAGTGTACTCTTTTGTCCCGAAAACGTCGATTGATAACTTTAATGGCGACCTGAAACTCTTCCTGGACAAAGTGTTGGAACTGAACGTGGTATCGAGTGATCAGTACTTGCAAAAAGTGCAATGTAGCACCCAGGTTGCAGTCGGCGTCAGCGCTGATCTCACCGTGGGGACGTTTTCCGTGAAAGTGCAGTAATCCAAACCGGACAATCGAATTAGAAGCTTGCTAATTGCGAATAAATCGCCGTGAACACTTTTTTTCTTAGATTCAGTTCTTGCACTTCCCTTCTTAACGAAACTATTTGCCGGTGCATGTATTTATCTTAAAGTATTCTAAGCCTCGACTTCGTGCAAACCCCTGCCATTAGGGAGAAATAATGTGGAGGCGGCAAATGCCGTTGAACACCCCGTATCTTTGGCTTTGTCTATACAAGTACATTAAATAGCACGTCGCCTTGTCTCGCATGTGTATCTCCTGCCTAGATTATTAAATGCCACTGGGATTCCTTTAAATGTATTCCCGGAGTGTTACTTTTTAGGGCACCTAGAAAGTTGATGAGCATATAGCTACTTTAATTCAGCAAAGTAATTTTCCACGAAACTGCTTTCCGCATAGGCGATTAAGACCTCCATGATATACGTAAACACATACAATTTGTGGGGAAATTGATCTCTCTCGGTTACACCTGATCCCTACATTTTTCGTCTTGTAAAGTCGTCTGACCTTCGATTTGACGCAAGACTTCTGCGGCAGCGACTTTCCGCTTCTACGCTCAGATTTATGGAAGACATCTTTTTTATGTGCTTGCTCATTTACGTGTGAATTGCTGGGTATCTATGACGATTACCAGCTTGAGGTAGATGGAGTTGCACCATTTTCCACAATTTCCTCGCCGTTTTGCCGCTTCATAGAACAACTGTTTATCATTTGATTGCTAAGTTGCCCATTTCGTCTTCTAAAAACGGGAATGCTAAGTGTAAGATTGCAATATGTGCGCTATAATATTATAGATGATGTGATCCTTTCACGTACAAAACTTATGCCCTTTGTGATGTGAGCATGCAAAGGTAGCTCGAGCACGCGCCATGTTTTCGAAAACAAATATGGAACACGGACCATCGGACAACAAAGCTTCTAACGGTCCCATATGCGTTTAAGGTTTTGCTCAAGAACTTCAGAAATATCAAGTAGGGGCTGCGGTTGCTGTGCTTTATATTATGTTTCTGGCTATCAGAAAATGTAGGGAAACTCAGATGCCGTTCATGGATACAAAACATAGCGTCAATTTGACCATCAAGCCAAACTGCATGAAGCTTTTCTTTCCGAAGCGATGGCAAAAGTTGAATCAAATAAAGGTCATTGTCAATAACAAGACCGATAAGGATACTACATAAGCCTTTTTTTGCGCTTGTCCAATTAGAAAATAGAGACTCAGCTTGCGACCATGCGAATGGATGACGCCCATCAGTCTGTGGACACAAAATTTGTCTGCAGGGATGTGGAAATGTGTCAGGTATAAGATCCCCTCCACAATCTTCTGCAATGTAGTCGTCGTGGTGTTCGGCTTTTGGCGATTTAATGAATTTAAGAAGTAGTAGAACGCAACTAAACTTTGTGGAAAATGTCATGGCGATATAGGTCGTACGTATCTTAATACAGATAAAACTTGGATGCACTCACGTCAATTTCATCTGCAATAAGATTTTAAATGTAGTCCTTTTATTACTCTGATTGACAAGTCGGGGACTATCTATTTTCGCCAAGTTTGATATCTTACTGTCACACGGTAATACTGTACACAATACAACCGAACGTAGCATTCCATGAACAGATCATATACCACGTACTCGTAGGGCCTGTTAAAATAAATAAAGATTCGGATTTGATAAAAAGAACGTTGGAATCTACCACAGCAAAAAAGCATTTGACTGGAGCCATGGGATAAAGGAATGAATTTGAACCGGAATCGCATTCTGTTCGCTTCGGTTTTGCTCATTCCGCAATTCGCCTCGCCTCGCAAAAGCCTGATACCAACCACGATGAAGTTCTGCTATCACGCTGGTATTGCCCTCGCCGCCGCAGCCTCGACCGCCCATTTGACCATGGCAAGTTGTGATTCAAAATCTGGCCTAGTCGAACATGGATCGTTCAAATCTCCCAAAGCTCCGAGATTGGTAATGGCGAGCAGTGCACGACCGTGGATTTCGCCAACGACGACAGTGTGGGCTTTCACACGCACATTGATCTTGTTGGGACCAGCGCTCAAGAGACGGACACGACCAATACGAGACGTTTGACATAGCCGAGCCAAAGATCGACGCAAAGCTAATCTCGGACATCAAGACCATTCCTGCCACTCTCGACCACTCCTACAACACGACTGGACAGTTGGTCTCGAACGTCGCCATTGGCATGAACGTCGGTACACTCGACGTCTCAGTTTCCGATACTGAGATTGACGTTTGGACTGCTGTGTACGGCGATTGTAAACCTACATCAACTACCGGCAAGCCAATTAATGCTCAGGTTCTATTGGTTGATAACGTTGAGTTCGATCTGTACGAAGGGGACGCGGCAGACCACAAAGTGTACTCTTTTGTCCCGAAAACGTCGATTGATAACTTTAATGGCGACCTGAAACTCTTCCTGGACAAAGTGTTGGAACTGAACGTGGTATCGAGTGATCAGTACTTGCAAAAAGTGCAATGTAGCACCCAGGTTGCAGTCGGCGTCAGCGCTGATCTCACCGTGGGGACGTTTTCCGTGAAAGTGCAGTAATCCAAACCGGACAATCGAATTAGAAGCTTGCTAATTGCGAATAAATCGCCGTGAACACTTTTTTTCTTAGATTCAGTTCTTGCACTTCCCTTCTTAACGAAACTATTTGCCGGTGCATGTATTTATCTTAAAGTATTCTAAGCCTCGACTTCGTGCAAACCCCTGCCATTAGGGAGAAATAATGTGGAGGCGGCAAATGCCGTTGAACACCCCGTATCTTTGGCTTTGTCTATACAAGTACATTAAATAGCACGTCGCCTTGTCTCGCATGTGTATCTCCTGCCTAGATTATTAAATGCCACTGGGATTCCTTTAAATGTATTCCCGGAGTGTTACTTTTTAGGGCACCTAGAAAGTTGATGAGCATATAGCTACTTTAATTCAGCAAAGTAATTTTCCACGAAACTGCTTTCCGCATAGGCGATTAAGACCTCCATGATATACGTAAACACATACAATTTGTGGGGAAATTGATCTCTCTCGGTTACACCTGATCCCTACATTTTTCGTCTTGTAAAGTCGTCTGACCTTCGATTTGACGCAAGACTTCTGCGGCAGCGACTTTCCGCTTCTACGCTCAGATTTATGGAAGACATCTTTTTTATGTGCTTGCTCATTTACGTGTGAATTGCTGGGTATCTATGACGATTACCAGCTTGAGGTAGATGGAGTTGCACCATTTTCCACAATTTCCTCGCCGTTTTGCCGCTTCATAGAACAACTGTTTATCATTTGATTGCTAAGTTGCCCATTTCGTCTTCTAAAAACGGGAATGCTAAGTGTAAGATTGCAATATGTGCGCTATAATATTATAGATGATGTGATCCTTTCACGTACAAAACTTATGCCCTTTGTGATGTGAGCATGCAAAGGTAGCTCGAGCACGCGCCATGTTTTCGAAAACAAATATGGAACACGGACCATCGGACAACAAAGCTTCTAACGGTCCCATATGCGTTTAAGGTTTTGCTCAAGAACTTCAGAAATATCAAGTAGGGGCTGCGGTTGCTGTGCTTTATATTATGTTTCTGGCTATCAGAAAATGTAGGGAAACTCAGATGCCGTTCATGGATACAAAACATAGCGTCAATTTGACCATCAAGCCAAACTGCATGAAGCTTTTCTTTCCGAAGCGATGGCAAAAGTTGAATCAAATAAAGGTCATTGTCAATAACAAGACCGATAAGGATACTACATAAGCCTTTTTTTGCGCTTGTCCAATTAGAAAATAGAGACTCAGCTTGCGACCATGCGAATGGATGACGCCCATCAGTCTGTGGACACAAAATTTGTCTGCAGGGATGTGGAAATGTGTCAGGTATAAGATCCCCTCCACAATCTTCTGCAATGTAGTCGTCGTGGTGTTCGGCTTTTGGCGATTTAATGAATTTAAGAAGTAGTAGAACGCAACTAAACTTTGTGGAAAATGTCATGGCGATATAGGTCGTACGTATCTTAATACAGATAAAACTTGGATGCACTCACGTCAATTTCATCTGCAATAAGATTTTAAATGTAGTCCTTTTATTACTCTGATTGACAAGTCGGGGACTATCTATTTTCGCCAAGTTTGATATCTTACTGTCACACGGTAATACTGTACACAATACAACCGAACGTAGCATTCCATGAACAGATCATATACCACGTACTCGTAGGGCCTGTTAAAATAAATAAAGATTCGGATTTGATAAAAAGAACGTTGGAATCTACCACAGCAAAAAAGCATTTGACTGGAGCCATGGGATAAAGGAATGAATTTGAACCGGAATCGCATTCTGTTCGCTTCGGTTTTGCTCATTCCGCAATTCGCCTCGCCTCGCAAAAGCCTGATACCAACCACGATGAAGTTCTGCTATCACGCTGGTATTGCCCTCGCCGCCGCAGCCTCGACCGCCCATTTGACCATGGCAAGTTGTGATTCAAAATCTGGCCTAGTCGAACATGGATCGTTCAAATCTCCCAAAGCTCCGAGATTGGTAATGGCGAGCAGTGCACGACCGTGGATTTCGCCAACGACGACAGTGTGGGCTTTCACACGCACATTGATCTTGTTGGGACCAGCACTCAAGAGACGGACACGAACCAATACGAGACGTTTGACATAGCCGAGCCAAAGATCGACGCAAAGCTAATCTCAGACATCAAGACCATCCCTGCCACTCTCGACCACTCCTACAACACGACTGGACAGTTGGTCTCGAACGTCGCCATTGGCTTGAACGTCGGTACACTCGACGTCTCAGTTTCCGATACTGAGATTGACGTTTGGACTGCTGTGTACGGCGATTGTAAACCTACATCAACTACCGGCAAGCCAATTAATGCTCAGGTTCTATTGGTTGATGACGTTGAGTTCGATCTGTACGAAGGGGACGCGGCAGACCACAAAGTGTACTCTTTTGTCCCGAAAACGTCGATTGATAACTTTAATGGCGACCTGAAACTCTTCCTGGACAAAGTGTTGGAACTGAACGTGGTATCGAGTGATCAGTACTTGCAAAAAGTGCAATGTAGCACCCAGGTTGCAGTCGGCGTCAGCGCTGATCTCACCGTGGGGACGTTTTCCGTGAAAGTGCAGTAATCCAAACCGGACAATCGAATTAGAAGCTTGCTAATTGCGAATAAATCGCCGTGAACACTTTTTTTCTTAGATTCAGTTCTTGCACTTCCCTTCTTAACGAAACTATTTGCCGGTGCATGTATTTATCTTAAAGTATTCTAAGCCTCGACTTCGTGCAAATCCCTGCCAAATAATGTGGAGGCGGCAAATGCCGTTGAACACCCCGTATCTTTGGCTTTGTCTATACAAGTACATTAAATAGCACGTCGCCTTGTCTCGCATGTGTATCTCCTGCTTAGATTATTAAATGCCACTGGGATTCCGTTAAATGTATTCCGCGGAGTGGTACTTTTTTGGGCACCTAGAAAGTTGATGAGCATATAGCTTCTTTAATTCAGCAAAGTAATTTTCCACGAAACTGCTTTCCGCATAGGCGATTAAGACCTCCGTGATATACGTAAACACATACAATTTGTGGGGAAATTGATCTCTCTCGGTTACACCTGATCCCTACATTTTTCGTCTTGTAAAGTCGTCTGACCTTCGATTTGACGCGAGACTTCTGCGGCAGCGACTTTCCGCTTCTACGCTAAGATTTATGGAAGACATCTTTTTTATGTGCTTGCTCATTTACGTGTGAATATCTGGGTTTCTATGACGATTACCAGCTTGAGGTAGATGGCGTTTCACCATTGTCCACAATTTCCTCGGCCGTTTGGCCGCTTCATAGAACAACTGTTTATCATTTGATTGCTAAGTTTCCCATTTCGTCTTCTAAAAACGGGAATGCTAAGTGTAAGATTGCAATATGTGCGCTATAATATTATAGATGATGTGATCCTTTCACGTACAAAACTTATGCCCTCTGTGATGTGAGCATGCAAAGGTAGCTCGAGCACGCGCCATGTTTTCGAAAACAAATATGGAACACGGACCATCGGACAACAAAGCTTCTAACGGTCCCATATGCGTTTAAGGTTTTGCTCAAGAACTTCAGAAATATCAAGTAGGGGCTGCGGTTGCTGTGCTTTATATTATGTTTCTGGCTATCAGAAATGTAGGGAAACTCAGATGCCGTTCATGGATACAAAACATAGCGTCAATTTGACCATCAAGCCAAACTGCATGAAGCTTTTCTTTCCGAAGCGATGGCAAAAGTTGAATCAAATAAAGGTCATTGTCAATAACAAGACCGATAAGGATACTACATAAGCCTTTTTTTGCGCTTGTCCAATTAGAAAATAGAGACTCAGCTTGCGACCATGCGAATGGATGACGCCCATCAGTCTGTGGACACAAAATTTGTCTGCAGGGATGTGGAAATGTGTCAGGTATAAGATCCCCTCCACAATCTTCTGCAATGTAGTCGTCGTGGTGTTCGGCTTTTGGCGATTTAATGAATTTAAGAAGTAGTAGAACGCAACTAAACTTTGTGGAAAATGTCATGGCGATATAGGTCGTACGTATCTTAATACAGATAAAACTTGGATGCACTCACGTCAATTTCATCTGCAATAAGATTTTAAATGTAGTCCTTTTATTACTCTGATTGACAAGTCGGGGACTATCTATTTTCGCCAAGTTTGATATCTTACTGTCACACGGTAATACTGTACACAATACAACCGAACGTAGCATTCCATGAACAGATCATATACCACGTACTCGTAGGGCCTGTTAAAATAAATAAAGATTCGGATTTGATAAAAAGAACGTTGGAATCTACCACAGCAAAAAAGCATTTGACTGGAGCCATGGGATAAAGGAATGAATTTGAACCGGAATCGCATTCTGTTCGCTTCGGTTTTGCTCATTCCGCAATTCGCCTCGCCTCGCAAAAGCCTGATACCAACCACGATGAAGTTCTGCTATCACGCTGGTATTGCCCTCGCCGCCGCAGCCTCGACCGCCCATTTGACCATGGCAAGTTGTGATTCAAAATCTGGCCTAGTCGAACATGGATCGTTCAAATCTCCCAAAGCTCCGAGATTGGTAATGGCGAGCAGTGCACGACCGTGGATTTCGCCAACGACGACAGTGTGGGCTTTCACACGCACATTGATCTTGTTGGGACCAGCGCTCAAGAGACGGACACGACCAATACGAGACGTTTGACATAGCCGAGCCAAAGATCGACGCAAAGCTAATCTCAGACATCAAGACCATTCCTGCCACTCTCGACCACTCCTACAACACGACTGGACAGTTGGTCTCGAACGTCGCCATTGGCTTGAACGTCGGTACACTCGACGTCTCAGTTTCCGATACTGAGATTGACGTTTGGACTGCTGTGTACGGCGATTGTAAACCTACATCAACTACCGGCAAGCCAATTAATGCTCAGGTTCTATTGGTTGATAACGTTGAGTTCGATCTGTACGAAGGGGACGCGGCAGACCACAAAGTGTACTCTTTTGTCCCGAAAACGTCGATTGATAACTTTAATGGCGACCTGAAACTCTTCCTGGACAAAGTGTTGGAACTGAACGTGGTATCGAGTGATCAGTACTTGCAAAAAGTGCAATGTAGCACCCAGGTTGCAGTCGGCGTCAGCGCTGATCTCACCGTGGGGACGTTTTCCGTGAAAGTGCAGTAATCCAAACCGGACAATCGAATTAGAAGCTTGCTAATTGCGAATAAATCGCCGTGAACACTTTTTTTCTTAGATTCAGTTCTTGCACTTCCCTTCTTAACGAAACTATTTGCCGGTGCATGTATTTATCTTAAAGTATTCTAAGCCTCGACTTCGTGCAAACCCCTGCCATTAGGGAGAAATAATGTGGAGGCGGCAAATGCCGTTGAACACCCCGTATCTTTGGCTTTGTCTATACAAGTACATTAAATAGCACGTCGCCTTGTCTCGCATGTGTATCTCCTGCCTAGATTATTAAATGCCACTGGGATTCCTTTAAATGTATTCCCGGAGTGTTACTTTTTAGGGCACCTAGAAAGTTGATGAGCATATAGCTACTTTAATTCAGCAAAGTAATTTTCCACGAAACTGCTTTCCGCATAGGCGATTAAGACCTCCATGATATACGTAAACACATACAATTTGTGGGGAAATTGATCTCTCTCGGTTACACCTGATCCCTACATTTTTCGTCTTGTAAAGTCGTCTGACCTTCGATTTGACGCAAGACTTCTGCGGCAGCGACTTTCCGCTTCTACGCTCAGATTTATGGAAGACATCTTTTTTATGTGCTTGCTCATTTACGTGTGAATTGCTGGGTATCTATGACGATTACCAGCTTGAGGTAGATGGAGTTGCACCATTTTCCACAATTTCCTCGCCGTTTTGCCGCTTCATAGAACAACTGTTTATCATTTGATTGCTAAGTTGCCCATTTCGTCTTCTAAAAACGGGAATGCTAAGTGTAAGATTGCAATATGTGCGCTATAATATTATAGATGATGTGATCCTTTCACGTACAAAACTTATGCCCTTTGTGATGTGAGCATGCAAAGGTAGCTCGAGCACGCGCCATGTTTTCGAAAACAAATATGGAACACGGACCATCGGACAACAAAGCTTCTAACGGTCCCATATGCGTTTAAGGTTTTGCTCAAGAACTTCAGAAATATCAAGTAGGGGCTGCGGTTGCTGTGCTTTATATTATGTTTCTGGCTATCAGAAATGTAGGGAAACTCAGATGCCGTTCATGGATACAAAACATAGCGTCAATTTGACCATCAAGCCAAACTGCATGAAGCTTTTCTTTCCGAAGCGATGGCAAAAGTTGAATCAAATAAAGGTCATTGTCAATAACAAGACCGATAAGGATACTACATAAGCCTTTTTTTGCGCTTGTCCAATTAGAAAATAGAGACTCAGCTTGCGACCATGCGAATGGATGACGCCCATCAGTCTGTGGACACAAAATTTGTCTGCAGGGATGTGGAAATGTGTCAGGTATAAGATCCCCTCCACAATCTTCTGCAATGTAGTCGTCGTGGTGTTCGGCTTTTGGCGATTTAATGAATTTAAGAAGTAGTAGAACGCAACTAAACTTTGTGGAAAATGTCATGGCGATATAGGTCGTACGTATCTTAATACAGATAAAACTTGGATGCACTCACGTCAATTTCATCTGCAATAAGATTTTAAATGTAGTCCTTTTATTACTCTGATTGACAAGTCGGGGACTATCTATTTTCGCCAAGTTTGATATCTTACTGTCACACGGTAATACTGTACACAATACAACCGAACGTAGCATTCCATGAACAGATCATATACCACGTACTCGTAGGGCCTGTTAAAATAAATAAAGATTCGGATTTGATAAAAAGAACGTTGGAATCTACCACAGCAAAAAAGCATTTGACTGGAGCCATGGGATAAAGGAATGAATTTGAACCGGAATCGCATTCTGTTCGCTTCGGTTTTGCTCATTCCGCAATTCGCCTCGCCTCGCAAAAGCCTGATACCAACCACGATGAAGTTCTGCTATCACGCTGGTATTGCCCTCGCCGCCGCAGCCTCGACCGCCCATTTGACCATGGCAAGTTGTGATTCAAAATCTGGCCTAGTCGAACATGGATCGTTCAAATCTCCCAAAGCTCCGAGATTGGTAATGGCGAGCAGTGCACGACCGTGGATTTCGCCAACGACGACAGTGTGGGCTTTCACACGCACATTGATCTTGTTGGGACCAGCGCTCAAGAGACGGACACGAACCAATACGAGACGTTTGACATAGCCGAGCCAAAGATCGACGCAAAGCTAATCTCAGACATCAAGACCATTCCTGCCACTCTCGACCACTCCTACAACACGACTGGACAGTTGGTCTCGAACGTCGCCATTGGCTTGAACGTCGGTACACTCGACGTCTCAGTTTCCGATACTGAGATTGACGTTTGGACTGCTGTGTACGGCGATTGTAAACCTACATCAACTACCGGCAAGCCAATTAATGCTCAGGTTCTATTGGTTGATGACGTTGAGTTCGATCTGTACGAAGGGGACGCGGCAGACCACAAAGTGTACTCTTTTGTCCCGAAAACGTCGATTGATAACTTTAATGGCGACCTGAAACTCTTCCTGGACAAAGTGTTGGAACTGAACGTGGTATCGAGTGATCAGTACTTGCAAAAAGTGCAATGTAGCACCCAGGTTGCAGTCGGCGTCAGCGCTGATCTCACCGTGGGGACGTTTTCCGTGAAAGTGCAGTAATCCAAACCGGACAATCGAATTAGAAGCTTGCTAATTGCGAATAAATCGCCGTGAACACTTTTTTTCTTAGATTCAGTTCTTGCACTTCCCTTCTTAACGAAACTATTTGCCGGTGCATGTATTTATCTTAAAGTATTCTAAGCCTCGACTTCGTGCAAACCCCTGCCATTAGGGAGAAATAATGTGGAGGCGGCAAATGCCGTTGAACACCCCGTATCTTTGGCTTTGTCTATACAAGTACATTAAATAGCACGTCGCCTTGTCTCGCATGTGTATCTCCTGCCTAGATTATTAAATGCCACTGGGATTCCTTTAAATGTATTCCCGGAGTGTTACTTCTTAGGGCACCTAGAAAGTTGATGAGCATATAGCTACTTTAATTCAGCAAAGTAATTTTCCACGAAACTGCTTTCCGCAAAGGCGATTAAGACCTCCATGATATACGTAAACACATACAATTTGTGGGGAAATTGATCTCTCTCGGTTACACCTGATCCCTACATTTTTCGTCTTGTAAAGTCGTCTGACCTTCGATTTGACGCAAGACTTCTGCGGCAGCGACTTTCCGCTTCTACGCTCAGATTTATGGAAGACATCTTTTTTATGTGCTTGCTCATTTACGTGTGAATTGCTGGGTATCTATGACGATTACCAGCTTGAGGTAGATGGAGTTGCACCATTTTCCACAATTTCCTCCGGCCGTTTTGCCGCTTCATAGAACAACTGTTTATCATTTGATTGCTAAGTTGCCCATTTCGTCTTCTAAAAACGGGAATGCTAAGTGTAAGATTGCAATATGTGCGCTATAATATTATAGATGATGTGATCCTTTCACGTACAAAACTTATGCCCTTTGTGATGTGAGCATGCAAAGGTAGCTCGAGCACGCGCCATGTTTTCGAAAACAAATATGGAACACGGACCATCGGACAACAAAGCTTCTAACGGTCCCATATGCGTTTAAGGTTTTGCTCAAGAACTTCAGAAATATCAAGTAGGGGCTGCGGTTGCTGTGCTTTATATTATGTTTCTGGCTATCAGAAATGTAGGGAAACTCAGATGCCGTTCATGGATACAAAACATAGCGTCAATTTGACCATCAAGCCAAACTGCATGAAGCTTTTCTTTCCGAAGCGATGGCAAAAGTTGAATCAAATAAAGGTCATTGTCAATAACAAGACCGATAAGGATACTACATAAGCCTTTTTTTGCGCTTGTCCAATTAGAAAATAGAGACTCAGCTTGCGACCATGCGAATGGATGACGCCCATCAGTCTGTGGACACAAAATTTGTCTGCAGGGATGTGGAAATGTGTCAGGTATAAGATCCCCTCCACAATCTTCTGCAATGTAGTCGTCGTGGTGTTCGGCTTTTGGCGATTTAATGAATTTAAGAAGTAGTAGAACGCAACTAAACTTTGTGGAAAATGTCATGGCGATATAGGTCGTACGTATCTTAATACAGATAAAACTTGGATGCACTCACGTCAATTTCATCTGCAATAAGATTTTAAATGTAGTCCTTTTATTACTCTGATTGACAAGTCGGGGACTATCTTTTTCGCCAAGTTTGATATCTTACTGTCACACGGTAATACTGTAACAATACAACCGAACGTAGCATTCCATGAACAGATCATATACCACGTACTCGTAGGGCCTGTTAAAATAAATAAAGAGTCGGATTTGATAAAAAGAACTTTGAAATCTACCACAGCAAAAAAGCATTTGACTGGAGCCATGGGATAAAGGAATGAATTTGAACCGGAATCGCATTCTGTTCGCTTCGGTTTTTGCTCATTCCGCAATTCGCCTCGCCTCGCAAAAGCCTGATACCAACCACGATGAAGTTCTGCTATCACGCT